>JAJJMC010020269.1:1418989-1549559 GCA_023531435.1 Papaver californicum
CCAAAATTTGCTCTCTTTTCTGTGGGAAGTTTTATAGAAAATTCTATCTAGGATCCCCTTTATATTGGCTTTGGCAACCTCCTCTTGATGTGTATCTAACTAGGAAACCTAATCTCATTAAATTCTTCCACCTCCTTTTGATCCTTATCCAACTAGGAGACCTGACCTCCTAAAAAACAATAAAAACCTTAATTTTCATGTCAAAGGAGAGCCCAAAATGCTTCACTTCTTTCTCTTCCCGAGCAGGCTCAATAAGACCCAACAGATACCAAATCCATGTTGGTTTCACGGTTTTGCTCATAATTGATACGTGTTGTAAGTGAAAAAAATTACTCGATATATTTTCCACTAATTAAATAGTAATATAGCGGTAGTAAGGATCGTTCCCACAGAGAGCTGTTTAATTGAGATGTTATTTATATTAGCAAAACTAAAATAAAACAAATGCTAAAGGGGGGATTGGTTGTTTAAAATAATTATAAATAATAAGAAAGACAATTAAGAGAAAATATGACTAGGGAATCATTCGTTGTTACCAAACGTTAACTTGAATAGTATACTTACCCATCTTCGTTAGAACCATTCATCACCAACCGTAAAATAACAATAACCATTGCTTTGCATCGTCCCTGTTTTCCTACACCAAATTAGTGTAATAATAGTCAGAAGTATCAGCCCCGAGCTGAGACACAGGTTCAGGTTGATCGTCGTCGAGCATTTCAACAATCTATAAAATAAACCAAAATAATTTAGGCCAACAAAATCAGTGGATAGGGAACAATCGTTTCGAACGATTCTCGACAATCATCCTTTAGGTCCATAAACAACCACCGATTCTACCTGGTCTTGTTTTTGGGGAAAAATCTCCAAATGTTGGAATCGGCACATGTGACCTGACATGTGTGCCGATTATAGCATTCAACAAAGTACAGTTTTTCTGGATATTTTTTTATTACAATCGTCTCATAGAGCAACATATATCGACCAATTGTATACTTGGTGTTTTTTGGAAAAATCTCCAAGTGCTACAATCGGTCGATATATGAGTCCATAACAACTAATTTTTTCATCTAACAATCCCGCCAAATATGAACCACAATCGTCCGTTCTTCATGACCATATCCGCCAATTGTGGTTCGTATTTTTGAGAAGATATGGAATCGGCGGTTGTGGTGTCATCGTAACCGCCGATTCTGGGTAATACGTAGGCCAGAAAATAACTCAAAATTTGCAAACTAAAATCACTCTTTGGAGATTATAAACTACAAATACATGTTTAGAGATCCTTAACACATATAGCTGACGATTGGAAGCATTAAGATCTTCATAGACCCAATGGTACGATTGGAAGCATTAAGATCATCCAACAAATAATCCAAATTGGTAGGATCGAATTTACTACAATCTGATTGGTGATACGTAGATGCACCCACTTCTTCATCACCACTAGAATCTTCATCATCACTATAAAATTTCATTTTTGTTTCCAAATCACAAAATCCTAGTTTTCCTCAAGTTCTTATTTTTTTTCTTAAAACTTTCAAAAAAAACTCTACTCTAATAATAGTTAGAAGTATCAGGCCCGAGCTGAGACACAGGTTCAGATTGATCGTCGCCGAGCATTTCAACAATCTATAAAATAAACCAAAATAATTTATGCCAAAAAAATCAGTGGATAGGGAACAATCGTTTCGAACGATTCTCGACAATCATCCTTTAGGTCCATAAACAACCACCGATTCTACCTGGTCTTGTTTTTGGGGAAAAATCTCCAAATGTTGGAATCGACACATGTGACCTGACATATGTGCCGATTATAGCATTCAACAAAGTACAATTTTTCTGGATATTTTTTTATTACAATCGTCTCATAGAGCAATATATATCGACCGATTGTATACTTGGTATTTTTTGGAAAAATCTTCAAGTGCTACAATCGGTCGATATGTGAGTCCATAACAACTAATTTTTTCACGTAACAATCCCGCCAAATATGAACCACAATCGGCCGTTCTTCATGACCATATCCGCCAATTTTGGTTCGTATTTTTGAGATGATATGGAATCGGCGGTTGTGTTGTCATCGTAACCGCCGATTATGGGTAATACGTAGGCCAGAAAATAGCTCAAAATTTGCAAAATAAAATCACTTTTTGGAGATTATAAACTACAAATACATGTTTAGAGATCCTTAACACATATAACTGACGATTGGAAGCATTAAGATCTTCATAGACCCAATGGTACGATTGGAAGCATTAAGATCATCCAACAAATAATCCAAATTGGTAGGATCGAATTTACTATAATCTGATTGGTGATACGTAGATGCACCCACTTCTTCATCACCACTAGAATCTTCATCATCACTATAAAATTTCATTTTTGTTTCCAAATCACAAAATCCTAGTTTTCCTCAAGTTCTTATTCTTTTTCTTAAAACTTTCAAAAGAAACTCTACTCTGATTCTTACCATCTAACACTAACTATAATCCAATTTGAATCACCAACTAATTTAACTACCAGTTGAATTAATTAATACTAATTAATCATGGAAAAATTAGTCATTAAAAAAATTAGGTGGATAAGGGGTTTTTGATTTTACATCATAATGTCCTTTTTAACTTTTAGTGGTAGGCCTCAAATAAAACAGATAGGCTTCAAATTAGCCAGGTAAATTTTGGGCCACAAAGCAAATATTAACCCAAAGAGTCCATATTTGTCATGCCTCAAAATTTGGATCAAAGTGGTAGATTTTGTTTTACAATACATATTTTGGGATTAGTAAGAGAGTCTGAGATCACGAGGGAATTCTTGAGTTATGTGACATATTTTGTTCAAATTTCAAATCTGATTTGGAGTCGATGAGTGTATAAGCACTACATAAATTATATCTTAATGTATCATTATTAATTCTTTATTTTGTACATATTTGATGATTTTTGTTTAGTTTTGCAGTTTCTAGGAAATATCAGGGGTGAGCATATGAACCCAAACCCGTCAACCCAACCCAATCCACCTGCAGTTTGGCAGGTGGACACCCAACCCGTTCATGGACGGGTTGGACATGGATGCAATTTTAAAATCCACTAAATAATGGATTGGATGTGGGTGCAAGTCTAGAAATCCATTGGATACCCACCCCCGCTATGGTTAAGGGTAAATATGAAATTTATAGAATACAGAGAGACATATGTGTATTTTGAAGGTATTATATAACTTTTAATGTTTTCATTCTAACCTAGTTGTAACGATTAATCAAATTTACAAGCAAACAATACTGGATATACTCTTTAAATTTTACTTTTGGTTGTTGGGATGACATTATTATAGTTTTGGAATTTTTATGTTGTAATAACTTAATATATGCTTTAGATTTCAGTGATCTAATGTTTAAAGTAGTTTTTTTGTAAAAATGTTAGGTATTTCCATTTTTCCTAAATAAAAATCATAAAATCCATGGATTTACCTGCATCCAATCCGCTCACCCTTCGATCCATGAGTGTTAAATCCACGGGTGATGGATTGGACACGGATGCAAACCTAACACCCGTCATTTTGATGGGTTGGATTTGGGTGGCAGCAAATCCGCGGGTTCCACCCATGAATGCATTCTTTAATAAAATAATCTTTCGGTCAATTGTTTAATTAATTTTCTTTATTATTTGCTTCGTTCTTTTATTGGTTTTGAATAATCTTCGGTTATTGATTTTTTATAAGCGAAGAAATTTATATCTTCTTAGTAATTGTTTTAACCGTTATATTTCTGAGATGTACAATTATCGGTCCTGAATCGTCTTGAGTTATAATATAAATATTTATAGAGATTGCATGAGTAGTTTACGTAACTAATTGGTGGAATCTGAAAACTCTAATAATCTTTTATTTGTTAGTAAATTTATTTTTTTAACTTTATTAATATTTTCTTATTCTATATTTTTATTTTTTAACATTTTATTTAATTATAAATTATTAATAAAAATTTATTAGTCTCCGTGAATGATATATACTTATAAACTATCCAATCGATAGTCATATACTTGTGGTTCATATTTTAATCACATCATAAGTCACGAAGACATATTTCGAGTAAATTTGGGACTTTAATTCCAATACATTTGTTATGTTTCAAATTTGGGATCGTGCGCTAAATTTTAGGCATACAAAATCTATGTAGTTATTATCAGATTATCAATGAACATCTCGGTCAATATCGGTCAATACTGATCAATATTACACCAATAGTTGTTACGGGGAACCATGAGTGGTGCCCCCAAATCCGAATCATAAACTTAAAAATGCTTACGCATACCACAAATCTTGAAATACCGATAAACACAAATCTTACCGCTTGGCCCATTAATCACATCTAAGGTTTCAAAACGGCCGTTTTTCTAGAACAAGGGTCATTAATACGGTCACGCCTAATATAGCGTGCCCGTGAAGGTTACGGATATCTGTGTCTAAATAACACCGATAAATAGAAGAAAAAAACGATGTTATTTAGACGGGTTATAACTGTTTTCACGCACGTATAACCGTTTTTCTAAAGTTGAATTTACGTTTTTTTTCTTCAAAATAATATTTTAACATAAATTTTTTAGATCTTTTTTTTCCGTTTTCACATCCTTTATAAGCGTTTTTTAGGAAAAAAAAATATAAAAATATTTTCTTACCCAATTTTTTATTTTTAAAAGTAAAGATTAAAAATTACAATTAAAATCTTCAAAATAAAAGAATAAAATACTAATAAAATATAAAGAACGTTGTAACAACGTTATTTAGATCTGTTATAACCGTTTTCACGCCTGTTAAAACTGTTAGTTAGGAATTTCATATCATAAATTATTTTATTTTTATATTTAACCATTATCGTACCCGTTATTTAAAAAAAAATATTAAAAAATATATTTTTTCCTAAATAACGTATTTTTTAACCAAAATATGTTAACACCCATCAAAATGCGTTATAACAGTCACATCCGACCTGTGACCCATTAAAAGAAGTTCTTTTCAGCATGTGTGGGAATAAAGCCCCTGGCCCTGATAGCTTTCCACCAAATTTCTTTTAAGCTAACTGGCACATTGTTGACACTGACATTGTCCAAACGGTGCAACACTTCTAAAGTTTTGGGCACATGTTAAAGGAAATGAATGCAACCTTTGTCTCCTTGATACCTAAAAATGATAATCGTTCCACTCCCAGCCATTACAGGCCTATCAGCCTCTTCTAAACTCATAGCCAAGAGAATTAATTCCTTTCTTAACAAGATCATTTCCCCTTATCAATCTGCTTTCATCCCTGGGAGACAAATTGTTGATAATGTTGCCATAGCCCATGAAGTGATCCATAACATGAGATCTAAAAGAGGAAAAAAGGGTGTCAATGGCACCATAGGTATCAAAATTGATATGGCCAAAGCTTTTGATAGGGTGGACTGGACTTTTCTAATGGCGGTTATGAAACAAATAGGCTTTGTTGACAATTGGTGCAACAAGATCTTTCAATGTATTTCCACTACTACTTATTATGTAGTGCTTATTAATGGATCTCCTGGTGAGTTTTTCAAGCCTTCTAGGGGTCTCAGACAAGGTGATCCTTTATCCCCATACATTTTTCTCTTCTGCATGGAAGTTTTATCTAGAACTCTTATGCATGTTGAGCACATAGGCCTTATTTCTGGCATTAAAATTTACAAAACTGCTCCTTCTTTTTCAAAGCTAATATGCTAGAAAGTCAAAATTTGGTTGACATCTTCAAATTATTCAGTGATACTTCTGGTTAGCTCATCAATTTTTTTAAATCTGGGGTTTTCTATAGCAATAATACTAATGAAGAAAATCAGTGCCAATATGGGGGTCCAAATGATTGTTATTAATGATAAATATTTGGGATATCCTTTTTTTACTCATAGAAGTAAGATAAACTCTTTCAAGCCTTGTGTGGAGAATTTTAAACATAGACTTACTAGCTGGAAAAATGGTCATCTCAGCCCAGCTGCTAGAACTGTTCTGATTAAATCTGTCACTTCCACTTCTAACATTTATCAAATGAATTGATTTAAATTTCCCAAGCACATTTGTTAGGATATTAACAAGATTCAGAGAGACTTCTTCTGGGGGGGGAAACATAGAACATCCTACATGCTATTATCCTAAAGCTTGAGTTTCTTTCAACAAACCCAAGGATTTGGGGGGGTTGGGGTTCATGAATATTGAATTGTTTAACAGTGATATGATCTCTTAAGATAGGATGGAGACTGGAAACTGACAAAGACTCCTTATTGAGCCAAATTATGGATGCCAGGTACATGGAAGGCAGAAATATTCTCAATATGGACACAAAGGCTAAAGTTGGTGATTCTTGGATCTGCAAATGGATGCTTGAAAGAATCATCAATATTCAAAATCATAGTAACTGAAAAATTGGCAATGGCAAGCGCATCAACATATGGAATGACAATTGGCTGGAGGATAGTAACATCAATCTCACCAGGCCAACAGACTGTCCACATGATTTGCAAGGAATTGGCATCTTATCAGAGGAGATGGCACCTGGGATACAACTAAAATTAATTACTGGTTTTTTCTGGAGATATCTACTGCCATTCACAAAACTATTATCCATCATGGTGAAGACGACCAAATTGTTTGGAACCTGACTCCTAATGGTCAATTTTCTGTCAATTCTCTTTACAAGTAAATAATCTATCAAAAATACAGAAATAATCATCACACTCTGAACTGGGACAGATTGTGGAAGCTGGAGGTGGCCCCTGCTATCCATATTTTCATATGGAAATGTGCTCATAACATTCTTCCCACTAATGCTAAAACTGCTAGCATTCTTCACTATATAGACCCATCTGCCTGGTCTGTAAGAGTGAGGAAGAAAATCTGACTCATGTTTTTATGGGATGCCCAAATACTGTTGGGGCTTGGTATAAAATGTTTGGTCCTAATCATGGGGTATTCACAGGCCATACTAGTTTTACTGAATGACTCAACTCTTGGTTTCATCTAAATAGCATGGGAGATTATGTTATAAGCACTATAACTACTGCTTTCCGGTTCATTTGGAAAGCAAGATGTGACTTTATCTTTAAGAAAGTTAGCACTGATGCTAACAATACTGTGCAACAGATAAAGAAACATATATGTGATCACAATAGAATACACCATATGCAAGATCACATCCTGAATGAGACTATCTCTCCTGATACTCATCATCTGGCTACCCAAATTCCCTCTCATGTGCATCAGAGAGGAGATTTTGGGACTAAAATAATGATATGCACTGTGCAATACCCTGATTCCAGTTCTTTCTTTAGGGCTCTAACAACTTATAACTTTGCAAGAATCTACTGTGGGGCTCGAGGACATCAAAGACACGATGGACAATGGGGAAAAACAGGAAGAGCTGATTTAGCCTTCCAGTGGGCTAAAGATCTCAAGTGCACCAATGTGGAGATCTTTGCTGAAAGTATGGAAATTTTGGTCCGGTTTAACCTTCTGTACAACAATGCGGTTCAAGGGAGGTTCAATGTTAACTACCATGCTCCGATCAGGAAGAATGAGGAAGAAAACCCGAATAATATCTCTTTTATTTTGAATAATTTCCAGATCATTCATAGATTGGATAACTTAAAATCTTTTTATCTTGTTTTAAATTATAAAAACAATGATTATAACCGCAACAGTCCTCTCTCTGCTTTAGAGGGTGACCCTGACAGAGTATTCCAGCCTTAAACTTGCCTAAGTTTTGCTATATAAAAAAAAAACCTGTGCTCCAATTTTCAAACCTTGATCACACCCCGACGCTAAACCCATTCCTTGTGTAGCACACAGAAACAACCTTGGAGACAAACTTCTCTCTTGCACGTTGCATAAGAATAAACACGTACACTTAGAAATATCAAAAAATTTGACGGCCCAAAACTCATCTTTATCTTCCAATCTTACAATCATTTAAAAGTATAAACAGTGTGCAACTTATCTTCCTTGTCCCCTCAATCATATTAACTTATCCTACATTTTTTTTTGACACGATCCCCATTCTGGCATTCTTATCCATTTACCTCAAAATCTCAATATAATAAAGTATTCCAACACAGTACAGTACTAGCCAGGCCAGGCCAGCTTCAATGTACTTCACCAATGGCAACAAAACACGTAAAAGCATCTTGTTCAGTTTAACTTATTGACTCACTCAAACCTACAAAACACTATTTATACGCTGAGATTGACACACAAAATATCACAACATATTCATAACCAAATCATTGAAGTGAGTGTGGGTTTCAGAGATATGAAGCAAGGAAGTGAGAAGAACGGGAAGAGTGGGAAATCATTATCTCATTTAGTAGAAGGAAAGAAAGATAGGAAATCAGGATCAGGAGTGGATGGTACACCAAAGAAAGGTGGGTATGGTGGGAAGTTTACATGGTCAGGTAATGGTGATGATTTCACCCAAGAATTGGTTTTGGATGAGAAAGATCCCAACTTTGAACATCCTCAAGATAACTAATAACATCAACATAATTTCAGTATGTTAGTGATCTGATGTAGTATTACTGTCTTGATGTGTTCTTTCATTGAGTTTTTGTGTTATGAGATGTGAATGTAAAATTAGTGTTTTAGATTTCAGAGTTTTTTAAGTGTTGGTGTAATCTTGGATCAAGATTTTAATGGAGTTAGTGTAGGTAACTCTGTATCTTTGATCTCTCTCTTTATGATTTATAGCTTGAGGGTTATTTATGCCTACTTTAGATCTAAAACATTGAACACTTGTTCAGTTTTATGACAGACTCATCATTCCCAATCCTCATCTGGCTAGTAAAACAATAGTGACCAGGTTTCTTATGCTCATTTCTTATTTTCTATAGAGATAAAAGAAAGGTAGAGAAGAAAGTAATCCAGTTGGAGTGAAGCTGCAAAAAAATTAGAATTCAACGCACATTCTGGTTCACATGAAGGGCCTCTGAAGGGTTTGGTCTTGTAAACCAGTATTCATGGATACCATAAATTGCACAATTCTAAATGGTCAGTACACAAGCAAGTCAAGACTTAAGTTTTACTGATTTTCCAGCCAAAATCCCAACACTGGTCAAGAATAAGCAAAATCAGAATTTAATTAAGAAGCAAAACAAGAAGAAAAATGACAACCATGGGGAATCAGGAGATTCATGAAGACTAAAATGCATACAGCTAGGCGCCTAACGCGAGACACCCTTCTTAACTAGGCGACACTAACGGTTCTTATAACTGATTGTTTATTTGTCTGTAACAAATCATTAACAATTTTATCCGGATTAAATTGGCTTTGAGTCCTAGTTACAAAAGTATATTACCTGTCTCTTTGCCTTCTGCAACATAAGTAACAAAAGACTGCATGTTCCTCTTCTTAACGCCAGATTTGCCTACCCTAAGGCTTTCTGTAAAAACCAATTTCGCAAGTGCTGTATTCTTTGAATTACCTCTGTAGTAAGTATTCAGTAACCTGCAAATTGACGAAGTTGATACATGTGCAAGGCTTTAAGCTTTGGAATTGAAACTGAAACCAAAGCACCAGTATATTATCCATAAACATTTAGTGGGGAAAGGATTTGAGACACATAAAACTGATACCAAATAGTAAATCAGCACGCATAACACACCACATAATAAACACAGAGAAACATGGGAAGAATGTTGGCGAATAATTGAAACTTGGAAAATGGAGAAAAAGGTGCATCTAGCACAAAATTTGAAACCATGTCTACTATAAATCTAGAGGTACTACAAGTGCATTGTTATAGAAATGACCGAAATAGGGTTCTGTACTAAGGTTGAACTGACCAGTCAACTAACAAATGTGCAAGATGATCAACAACATATCCAAAACAAGTTGTTCAAACTTCAAAGAGGGAATGTATCTAATTGATTATGAAGAAGTACTTGGCTAAATTCAGTAGCCTAGCATAATTTGGAACCAAATAGATTCTTTAGTACAACTATGGATGCTACTTTTCTGGAAGAAAAATATCCTGCATCTACTCATTCAATTCTGTTTGCATAAGCGAATTGAGTTTACTGAAGTCTGCACCAAATCCTCCAATGCATTTAGTTTAATGAAACAAAACATGTAAAGGTAACATAAACACATGCATTTTCTCTTACGGTGTGAGTTAGACATTCTTAATTGGCCCAACAAGGGTTATAAATGGGCAAGAATCAACCCGGTGACAGCTACCAACGTGGTTATTACAATTCATTTTGTATGCTTGAGTTAGGGGAAAAGTTTCTATTAAGGAAGGTACTTATGAGAGTGAAAAGGAAGTGGGATGATCATTGAATTTGGAATACTAGGTCTCACTTGAGCTATTATTGGTCCAGCATTGGCTGTGAATAGTCTGGAGGCCTGAAGTATTCATTACCCTCTTGTATGGAGTCATGCAAGGCAGGTCATGGTGTCTGATTTCGAGTTTTAAGGTTACTGGAACAACACTATTACAAAAAGATAAAATGTTCAGGAGAAAAAAGACGCCGGTCATAATAAACACAGCCATACAAAGCACAAATAAGCCTAAACAAGTAAACATATAATCTTGACGAACCATTAAAGAAGTTGTTGAATGTTGGATTCTCAAATCACAGCATATAAAATGATTAAAGCATGGATAAAATATGTGAAGATCCAATAGGTATGGGTGAACTCATCCAATCAAAAGAGATAGCCAAAGTACTCTCTGCCATAGATGATAGATCCTTAGGTAGGGCAGAGTGTGGTATATATTGCCGTCAATAACAAAAAAGCTAATCTGCAACTAACAGCTAAACTCAGTAGTAGTAGAGAACCCAAACATGTTTGCAAATTAAGCTTCTTTTCAAGAATCTACTGTCTTTCTCCAAAGGGCATCACCCCCTACCCATAGTCCATACACTGACAAGGTTCTGCCTGCTAGTGTTTGTTATTCTTATCTTTAAGTCATTCACTTACGAATGGGGACAAAAATGCCTTCTCAATTCAAACAGCTGTTTTCATATACGATCCTTTTTATTCTACTCATCAGATTCAGCAACTTAAAATCACGCACTAATCTCAAAATGATAGCATTTTAAGAAGTGATGCTAAGAAATAAGAACCAAATATTATATATCTAAGAAACAGTGAGAAAGCTCTCAGTTTTCACAGCTTTTCCAGTATATACTTCAATATAATTTATCTAGACAAAATATTTGTAACAGATATAACAGTTTATCTTAATTAAAAGCCAACAGCAATTCAAAATTGTCAACTAAGTTATGATAAAAAAAGATTCATTGTTCTCTATTTGTGTAAGAGCTAAAATTCTGAAACTTACCCATTAATATTCATTTAGAGGTCTTTTTCTTCCTTCTGTTCCGTAGGCTAATGACCATTGATTTCTATCTCCCCGCTGAAACTTGCTCTTTCCCCTGAATCCATTAGTTTCGTATCTTCTTCTCCTAATGTTTTCAATGACACTAAGGTGTTCTTGTGAGGGACTCCAAAATTAAAATTATTTCCAACATTCACAAGCATTATGGAAGATGAAGCTTTTGGAGCGTAAAGATAGACATTTCTATCACGATGATCGTAACATAGAAGCCCACCACCACTCTTTGTAAAGGTGATTAGTCTGCCAATGATATTACTGAACTCTTTACTCCAGATCACATCATGATTTTTCTTATTCTTCTTTAAAACCCAAATGTCACAAGTTTGAGCATGGCGATAAGATGCACATAAAAAAAAACCTAAAGCCTTTAGTCCAACAATAGGATCCTGATTACCAGCTCCTAGCAAAAAAGCTAGAGATGGAAGTTCTCGAAACTCCTCATCAGCCAAATCAAAGGCAACATTGGTTGCTTTGCTGTCCACACAATGAATAGCTCCATTCGAAAACACACCACGTGAAATAAAAGATATCACATCATAGTATCTTTCTACCATTTCTCCATCCAATGCCACTACCAAGAGTGTATACCTGAATAATTCCATAATTTGGGTCTCTCCTGTCATTACAGATTCTAACAGGTTTGTACTCATTGGTTGAAGGACTGTAACCAAATCCACTTAACAAGGCTTTTCCTTCAATTTTTGGAAGCACAATATACTCTCTAGTGATGGGATTACTGATATAAGCAGGTTGCGGATAATAATTCTCAAGGAATGCATTGAAACAGATTAAACCATTACATGAATGAAGGATATCATAATTCTCAAATGGAGGTCTTACATTGATCCTTGTTGTTCTAGATAAACGGTTTAAATTTTCATCATACTCAGTATAGTAAAACGGTTTTTCTTTATCAGACCATTGTGTATACAGTATCAAACTCAACTTACCAGACTCATGAGCAGAATCAAAGTCATTGAGATGATTCAAGTGCATCTGTGAGAAGGATGGATGTTGAAGCAGATTTCTCCATGGTTTAGACACTAATTTGCATTCTAAAACAAATTCAGTTGGTAAACGAGATAAAATTTCTAACATGATTTCTGATGGGAGCATATAAAAGTTGCCCATTTCGTTAAGGGGAAGCGATTTGCATAGTAATCCTTCTTTAAGGTTTCGAGGAGAAAGGGGGGTTTGGGAGCAACTTAAAAAAACAAATGAAATTAAATGGTTCCTTCTTTTAGTTCTACCAGGGCTTAAAATTGGGGATAAATTAATTGAATATCCTTATATCTAGACACCTTCATAAATATTCTTATCAACAAATAAATATATCGTCCACCTTCTAGAAACTAGGTTCTTAAAATATTAGTTTATGAATTTACCCTTATATAAATATCCTATTATAACCGGTACACATCATTAATATTAAGCAGTGGTTTTCTCTTCTCTCTCAGTTACGGTTATACTCTCTCTCTCTTTCTCTAATCGAACTGATCCAGAGAAAACTGGAAAAAAAAAACCAAAACAAACTGCAAAATCGATCAATTAGAAATAGAAAAGAAGATCAAAACAATCAAAAGCAACAAAACAAGATCATTCTAAATTTAAAGAAGATTGAAAATCAAACAAAATTAGGTTTTCTGAAATCGATTTTTAAAAAAATCGATTTACTGTGTTGTTGATCAAATTTTAAGATTCACAGCAAGCTTGAAAAGGTAAAACAACATTTTTTATTCAATTTAATGTATTCTTCTTACTCGATCAACTAAATTTTTTTAAACAATTTTAATTTTAGTTTTTTACTGATTGGTTTTAAAACCAGTTTTCATTTCTTAAAAGTTGATGCATGTTATTTTCTGGATTAGTTTGTTTGTCGAAATAATTTAGTATAACTAATACAAATTTCGAAATGAATATGTTTAAATTTTTTACTGATTTTGTTTGATTTATTTTTTTTGAAATTTGTTTTTTAATCCTATTACTGAAATTGAAATTGAATTAGATGTTGAATGTTCTTCATTATTAAGGGGATACTAATGCATGTTGATTTTAGAACTGATTTAGTACAGGTGAATGTTTATTTTGCTTAGATTTCATACTATTTTTGTTATAATATAAGTTATGAACCTGAATCCTAAATCTGGTGTTATAATTTTGTATAATTTTGCTTAGCATTCATTTAATAAATTTGGTGTCAACAGTGGTTGTTGAAACCAATAACTTAGATCAACAATAGAAGTTGACACTACTAGAATCCAAGTTGGACACAGATTATGGTGTCAACAATCAAAGTTGACATCATAAAAAAATGGAATCCAGGGGCATGTTTGGTGTCAACTATGGTTGTTGATACCAAAGTCTATTATGGGTAATAAACCTGTATTTTATAAATGCAGATTACATGCACTATATAATTATGAATGTTAAATATTTTGTTGTTGTTTAAAAGAAGATTGAGGAAAAAAAAGAGAGGAGATCAGCAAGGAAAAGGAAGAATATTGAAGAAGAAGATGAATCACAAGAAGTTAACATAGTTAAAGAACCAAAACGAAAGGCGGAGAAGAAAGTTGAAGTAGAAGAAGAAGATGAGGAATCTCAAGAAGTTAACAAAGTTAAATGAAAGGGAAGGAAGAAAGTTGAAGAAAAAGAAGAAGAAGAAGGAGAGGACACTGAAGAAGAAGAGGAGGAGGAATCTCAACCACTTCTAAAGGGTAAAATGATTCATTTGAATATGTATGCAAGTAAATGTTTAAGTTTATTTCAAAAAGAAACTAAACAAAATGATTGATTTGTATGTATGCAGGTAAATCGAGAGCAAATGAATTTAAGTACAAAGCTGGTTTGATTCCAATGATTGAAATGGGAAGGTTTTTATACAATTTACTTAAAGTAGAGGATGCTTCAACTGATAAGAAGAAGAAACCTCTCAACTCAGAACCATTCAAAGCATGTCCTTTCTTTCACTTCCTCAGCCCATTCTACAGAAACAATGTTGAAGAAGTGATCAACGAGAAATGTTTGACTAAGAATCCACTTGTGATGGAGCTCATACTTAGTGGATACAACTCAGAAACCAAGAAGTTCAAATTTGAAAATTCAAGACCGTGTGCACTAACATCAGACGATTTTTCTCTTATCTTTAGCATTAGAAGACTTATAAAGAGTGTCGAAGTGAAGAAGATTATAAAAGCAAGACCAGGAGTAGAGCATATGGAATTCTTGGATAACAAGTTTCGAGAGAAAGAAACTGATTGTCAATATAAGATAACAAAGAAAGAAATGGAGAAGAAATTGAAAGAAGCAGAAGCAAATGAGAGTGACCCGATTGTTTTCTATGTGGCTTTGCAGAGTTCTTTTCTTCAAAACCTCGGGAGAATCAAGCTTTGCAAGGAAGTGGCTGCCGCACATCTTCCTCATGGATGAAGTGTCGTGGCCAAACCACATTGTGGACTATCTCATGAACAAGATCGAAAAATAAAAAGGACAGAATAGAAGTGTTATTGGCTGTACACCTATTCTACTAGTAAAAAAAAAACCATGTTTATTTTGTGAAGAGTTGAACAATGGAACCTCTTTATTTTGTGAAAGAATAGTAAACTCTTTGTTTCTCAATTTGCAGTATTGGTTCTTCGAACATCCCGAAGGCTACATCAAAAAGAGGGAAACCTATGAAAAATCAACTCCGAGATATGTCAGATGGAACCAAACAACATTGTGCAATTAACTTACAACATATTTTTGCAAAAAAATTGAGGGAAAGAGCATCAACATGAAGTGGTTTAACAATAAGGTATGTTAACACTATACGATAGCATATACGATATATTAGATACATACATTAGATCAATATATGATAGCATGGTAAAAACAAAAAAAAAATGTTTTAATTTTTTGGTATCAACAATGGAAGTTGATACCATAAACCTGTGTCAACAACCACAGTTGACACAAAACTGAAGATCCAGGAACCTGTGGATTACAGTTTTTTGGCGTCAACAACGAAAGTTTATACCATAAATCTGTGTCAACTTTGGTTGTTGACACCAAATGAAGATCCAGAAACCTGTTGATTACAGTTTTATGGTGTCAACAATGGAATTTGACACCATAATAGTGTGTCAACAACCAAAGTTAACACAAAATAAAGATCCAGAAACTTGTTGATCACAGTTTTGTGGTGCCAACAATGGTTGTTGACACCATAATACTATGCCAACAACCAAAGTTGACACCGTATTAGCACTGTGTTTTTATTACCATATTGTGCATTGCTTTGAAGTTTCATCAAGATTGTGTGGATGCACCATCAGAAGAAGAAAACAATCTAATTGGCCTAGCAACACCTGCAAGGGAGTTGGAAAAGGAGAAAAAGAAGAACAAGGACCTATTATAAGACCATATACTACTTTATTGTGAAAAGCAAGAAATCGCGTACGAGAGAAAGAATAAAAGAACAACGTTTGTCAACAGCACGATCTACTTGAGAAATCTGGTTGAGAAGAACAAACACATCGTGCAACTGGAAGTTGAAGATTTCATATAAATTGTAGTAATTGACAACCAATTGAAGGAATGGAAGGCAACGGAAAAGAAGATAAAAGAATCAAGTCAAAGAAAAGAACAAGAAAGTGCCAAAGACTCAGCAATTGCAAGAGAGTCGGATATAAATCCAGTGGGAGAATCATCTAGAAAAGGGGATATTGTTGAAGACTCAGAACTCTGTCGAAAAGTCAGCAAAGAAATTAATGGAAGAGCCATCTACAAAAGAGAATGAAAGTGAGTTTCAGTTTCAAGGGGACGATCCACTAACAGAAGGAAATGAAATAAATTTTGACACTAAAGTCAAAGATTCGATGAATGAGAAAAGTGAGAGTAGTGGACAACCACAAGAAGGAAATGAAATGTTCGAGTCGCTGACATAGGAAGGTCCAAATGATTTTGGAACTCAAGAAAGGTCTTGGCAAAAAGGTTATGATTGCGGAAAGAGGAAGAATAAACCAGAAAAAAGTCTTTGTTTGAACTCTTGGAGGGAGGGATACCATGCTGCAATAGATGATGATGGAACAAACAACCTAGTTATGGTACAAATTAATTCGATCATCACAGGGATTGACCAAACTATTGCACTGGCACAAGAGAAGAATCATGTTGTTGTAGAAGATGATGTGAAGAAGATGTTACAATTTACGAGAGACACGATAATTTATACAACTCCTCCTCTTACAATAATGCATCCAAATACATCTGGGTATGTGCCTTCAGGTACTACCCAACTTTCAATTTGATAACAACAGCATTAGATGCAACTCCAACACCTCCAACAGAAGAAGAAATCGACTTGGATCTTTCTGTAACTCCAACATAAGAAGAATGTAGAAAAGGGTTGAAAGAAATATACCAAGTAGATTCCATTAAATGGCCAACTGAAGAGGAAGATTCCGAGATACAGTTGGTCAGTGTAGAAGAATCACAGAGACAAAAATAACCGAAGGACCACATGATGGGTTTTATTGAAAAGTGTGTAAAGTATATAACAAGAGCAAGGAAGAGGCCAGCTAATCTTGACGACTACACTTCTGAAGGAAAAAAAATAAAAAAAAAAAGATGGCAAAGAATTGAAGGAAAGGAGCAAAGAAAAAATTGAAAGTTGTTGATATAGTTGATCTCAAAAACTACATTGACGTCACACCAGCATAACCAGAAAATCCGAAGAGACCAAAAAATTATCACTATGGAAATCATGCAGTCAGGAACAAGAAAAACTCATTCGGCCATTCTTTGAGAATGCGACAGAATGGTAAGTAACTCACTTCACAAAACTTTATTTTTTAGTGTAAAGAAACAAAGTTTACTTCTGAAAACTGATACCAACAATGGAAGTTGACACCAAAACTTTGATCCAAAAAACACACTGCCTCAAAATTATGGGATCAACAATAGAAGTTAACACCATAAACTGGCATCAACAATCAAAGTTGATCCCATAAAATATGCACAAAAAGTTTGTAATGTGGGTTTCAGTTGAACTTTGTATTAGGTTGTTTCTGAAAAATACATTTTATTTAAGATTTTTTGTTTTTTGAAAATGCAGCACAATTGCTTATAGTTGTTATTACTGCAATGGTTCGACGCAAACGAGCATCAACGGAAGGCATATCTAGTGTCTTATGGATAACAAGAATATTAATGGATAAATTATTGATTACTACTTCAACATGTTGCACTCTAAGATGGAAAACCTGAATAAACAGAGATACAAGAAGCACTTGATTTTGTCAACAAATGATAATGTAAGTAAAGAAAACCTTTTTGTTTTCAGTGAATCATATTGACAAACAAAAAAATTAAAAAGTTGATGCTAAAAGATAAAAAAAAATGATGTAGGTAGACTTGAGACGAGATGTAGCCAGTGCAGATGCAATCAAAGTAGAGAAATGTGGGATTGCAAAGAAGTTAAGGGAGGAGTATAATGTGGATATCGTGAATATTGATGAGACATTCATCCTAATACCAATGTGCATGACTAATAGGTCAAGAATTCCATACCATTGGGTGTTGTTGGGGGTGATAAGAGGAAAATGGCAAGTGTACAACTCCCTTTTCAACAATAGTGGACATAAAATGCAGTAACTTATAATGATAAAACCAATTACTCAAGTGTCCAATGAGATGGGACACAAAGATCCTCAGAAAGATGAAGAAGTATCAATAAGGTTTGAGAACTACATAGTCCCACAACAACAAGGAGTTGAATGTGCAATGCACGTGTGCGTGTACTTGAATACCTTGGTGAAACATGGTAACTGCGATCACCTAGTCGAGATACGTGACATACATGAGAAGATGCAAAAGAAGAGGGTGAAAAAAAATATCTTATCTTAGTGTAAACATGTTAATGTAAGTCTGAAAACTATTTTTAGAGTTATTTACATACTATTACTTAATTGTTATTGTTATTTATCATGAATGAATAAATTATTTGTTTGTTAGAGTATAAAAATGTTGCAGGTGTATAGCTAAAATGGAGATGACTTAAAAATATAGATGGATCCTTTTAAAATAAAAAAAAGTTGAGTGTTAACAACCAAAGTTGACACCAGTATGTCGTGTCAACAATGGAAGTTGACAATGGAAAGCTGGAATCCAGGAACACAGATTCCATATTTTGGTGTCAACAATGGAAGTTGATCCCAAAAGTCTGATGTCAACAACCAAAGTTGACACCAATATGTCATGTAAACATTGAATGTTGACACTGAAAAGCTGGAATACGGGAACAAAGATTCCAGATTTTAGTGTCAACAATGGAAGTTGATCCCAAAGCCTGATGTCAACAACCAAAGTTGATACCAATATGTCGTGTTAACAATGGAAGTTGACACTGAAAAGATGGAATCCAGGAACAAAGATTCCAGATTTTGGTGCCAACAATGGAAGTTGATCCCAAAGCCTGATGTCAACAAGCAAAGTTGACACCAATTTGTCGTGTCAACAATAGAAGTTGACACTGAAAAGCTGGAATCCAAGAACACAGATTCCAGATTTTGGTGTCAGCAATGGAAATTGATCCCAAAGCTTGGAACAACAAAACAAAACTGGAGCCTGCAAACTGACATACTTAGCAGAAACACACAAAAAAAAACATTCATAAAACTAAACTAAAATGTATGTCATTAAAAACATAACAAATCCAAAAAACAAAAGACATAAAAAAAAAGGTATGTCTTAAAAAAGTTCACAAGTTCAATATAAAAAAAATATCACAAGATAGTGTTAAAGAAGTTCAAAAGATTGTAACCAACATAAACTTCAAAACAACATTCTTCTCAAGAAGTTATACATCCTGCAATTTGACTTCCTGTGAAATATTAGTGCACGACGATCCAATGGAGCTCTACGACAGGTTGCACGGTTGTGATAGTAAAGCATGCCACACTGACCACATCTTCTCTCCTTTCGAACTTTCTCACGAGCACCCATGTATCTTTTAGCAGTTGGTCTCCCTGCTTGTGCTCGACCACCATTGGGAGGCAGCGTGTACCCCTCTTGTGTTGCTTCAGGAGGTTTTTCATAATCCGAAATCGGAAAGATGGGTCGAGAATACAAACCTTTGTAGAACTCGGTAATATAAAAAGGTATGATATGCTTGTATGTTTCATCTTCTCCAATATGCAACATTGCTTTCATCGAATGCGTGCAAGGAAAACTATCCTTCTGCCACCAATTGCAAGTACAAGTTTGAGCATCCAAGTCTACCATATGCTTTCCGGTTGGAGAAATAACCTCAAAAACCTTCTCACTTGATCTTCGAACTTCGTAGACATGACAACCATTTATCCTCTTATTCAACCTAGCTTGCATTCGTGGAGTAAGACTAGAAGTCCACTTACTAGAATCCAATTTCATATTGTAGTTCTGCTCCATTAACTTGGCACGAATAGCATCGACCAACTCAAGTGCTAGAAGCTGCTTGTCATTCCTAATCCAACTATTAAAGCTTTCAACAACATTTGAGGTGTTCTCCCTATACCTTTTTCCGGGAAATGCATGAGAAGCCCAATTCTTCAATGAAATCTTTACCATCTAATCAATAACTGTATTTAATTTCAGATTGATCATACTCATCGCAGAAGCAAGAAATTTCTCCTTTGTTAATGCATTGTAGCACTCTTGGAATAACTTGACACCGGTTTCTTTACTCTTGCCCTTTGGAACATGAATATTTCCTTTCATATGGTAAAAGCAGTACAAATGCGAAGCATTTGGGAAGATCTCAGGGACATACTTTAATAGACGGTTCCCGATCTGATATGATGGTCAATTCACAATCTTCACGAACAATTTCCTTCAATTTTCTTAAGAACTAACACCAACTCTCACAATTTTCACAAGGGACAACTCCAAATGCAACTAGATAGATCTCTAAAAAAAACCAAACACACAATTTTTTAAAAATAAGTGATAAACAAGTTAGAAACAGATTATGGCGTCAACAACAAAAAAAGAATGAACAATTTAGCTATAAATTATGGTGTCAACAACCAAAGTACACATCAAAAAAACTAGTGTCAACAACATAATAAAATAAAGTAAACTAGTGTCAACAACCTTGGGAACATGGTTCAGGGTTCACCCTGAAACCCTAAATCATATACCCTTGAACCCTGAACCAGGAACAATTTAGCTAGAGATTATAATATCAACAACCAAAGTAGACACTAAAATAACTAGTGTCAACAACAGAATAAAATGAAGTAAACTAGCATCAACAACCTTGGGAACATGGTGCAGGGTTCAGGGTAAACCTTAAACCCTATACCCTTGAACCCTGAACCAGGGAACAATTTATCTACAGATTATGGTGTCAACAACCAAAGTAGACAATAAAATAACTAGTGTAAATAACAAAATAAAATGAAGTAAACTAGTATCAACAACCTTGGGAACAGGGTTCCGGTTTCAAACCCTGGACACTGTGAGCCCCACCCTGAAACCCTAAACTATATACCCTTGAACCCTGAACCAGGGAACAAGTTAGATCAGATTATGGTGTCAACAACCATAGTTGACATCATAAATATGGAATCCATGAACAAGTTGGTTCCACATACTAGAATACAGTTCAAGTACATGAATCCTAGTACTTTGACTAGTTTTGTTGAGTAAAACATTCATGCATTGGTTACCATTTTAGAAAAAGAGAAATTTTTTAGAAATGGATACGATTAAAGAGTAAATGATTAAAAATTCATACCTTGGTTACCATTTTTGCAGCAAGCAACCATAAGACCCCCCTTGAACTTCCTAGTGAAAAATGTAGCATCTATAATTAGCATAAGATGACAATATGTATTAAAACCAGTGATGGAAGCTTCAAAAGCAATAAAAAACCTTTAGAACTGCCGTTTCCACTATCATACTTAAACTTGACGACGCTTCCAGGATTGTAACGTCTAACAACATCAGAATACCAAACAAAGTCCGAATATGACTTGATGTCATCACCCCAAAGATATTTTTTGCTGAATTGTAAACAATGGTATGCCTGAATATATGTAAGCTCAACTCCATATTCTCTATGGAGCAAATCTTTGACATCAGCCGCAATCTTCTTCTTCGTTGATGATCTTATATCATCTATTAGAATATTCTTCAAAAAAGACTTCCTCATTTTAACCTTGGCTGGATCTGAACAAGATAAATCACATGAATGTTGTGGGATATATCTCCTGCATTAGAAAACATCATTGCTTTTGGAAACGAGTGACGCATGAAACCTCTAAGGACAATTATATAATTTGTTGAACTTGCACTCCATGGTGTATCGTATTTTGTCACTCTTAACAATATTAAATTTATAACCAATTTGAATTGAGTACTTCATAACATCCACGAGATTGATCAACATCTCTTTCAAACACCTGCCCTACACCATTCAGGATATCAGCCCACGCATCGACCTTTCTTGGTACCTTTTTAATCAAAGATGAATCGTCGGTGACATCTTCTATAACAAATACCTCATCATTTGAAACACAACTTGATGATGCCGAAGAAGATGCAGCAGATGAATCTTCAACACTAGTAATCATCTAGATTATAAACTTCAACACATCAATCCGATTCGTGATGAAATAGTGAATCAAAAATCTCAAATCCAAATTTGAACGAATGATATTGGAAGATCCTTCCACACTATAACAAAATTGTATGAGCTATTCAGGAAGATGATAGACACATTTTAGTGTCTAAATTACACCTTAATTTCTAGTGAGTTAGTATTCGATTTTGTGTCTATTACGTGTTTTATTGCTTTTGCAGGTACATTAGAAGAATAAAGATTTGTGGAAAAATTGGCTCAAAAAGTGATAAAGGCACCCAAGGACAAGTGTTATTGGCACCCTAGAAATGGATAAGGGGCACCCTCGAGTCAACTCGGTCAAAATTGGGTCAAACCCGAGTCAAATCGGTCAACCCGAGTTGACCAAGTCAACTCAGCACGGGATCGGGACGGGAGTCAACTGTGTTCAACTGTGAACTTCTAATCCACGTGAAAATTGAATTATTTTGCTTCCAAAGTGTCCCACAAGCTAGAAGAGATTGATACAAGCCTCAACACGTCAAAAACAGAGAAAAATTGGCCGGAAATCACGGGTAAAAACTAGTTTTCCGATTCCGGCTAGGAGAGGGATTGTTTCATCAATTTGGGATAAGTATTACGAGTTTGATTGGGTTTGGGACACTCCCTAGGGTTCCTACACCCTATATATATGAAGAGAAGCCGAAGAAATCAGGAGGAGAAGCCTAGAGATCGAAACAGTAGGTTTCCGGCCACTTCCGGTCATCGCCGGCCAACTGCTGCTGCTCCGGCCGGCGTGTTCTTCATCTACCACCGTCTGAGAAGACGACTCAGCCACACTTATAACTGTTGCTGATTCAAACTGCTTCTGTTGCCTATCCTTTTAAACCTTTGTTGCTTAGAAACACTTCTGTAACGGCTGAACCCTATTCTGTAACACTTATAAACGTATCTGTTCAGCTGTTGCACTATTATTTCACCTTGTAATCAACTTTTTGAGCAATGAAAAGATCTTTTGAGCAAGTTTTCTTCTCCATGGGCTAAGTTTATTTACTGGGATGATGGATAAGGTATTTTTCTCAATTTTATGTGATTTAATTATTTTCTAATAATTATTTATAATTCTTTTATTATTATTTGCATGGATTTAAATTAGAAAAAAATGGTTTTTATTAAATAGTTGTGTTCTCTTTTGATGGGTCATGCTTAGTTAATTACTCTTGATGTCCCATGCTTAGGATTTACAATTATTCTTTTAGGAAACATATTTTTGGCAAACTTGAATTAAATTGTTAAAAAGAATTACATGATTAATCACATAGATTGTTAGAATTACCTGATTCCTGATTCCTGGTATTTTCCATATTTTCTAAAAATCATCTCTAGTGTATTTTCCTGATTTTTATTAGTTTAGGTTAAGTCCAATATTTTCTAAAATCATTACCTTCACAAGTTCGAGAATCGAACCTTTATTTACCACTTCTAAAATTACATCAGAAGATAAGGCCAACTCTGCTTCACCACACCTATAATCTCGCTGACAATAGTTGATGCCGAAAGAGGATGGGAAACAATTAGATTGCAAAACAAAAACTCTGCAACAACCATGTTTGGCCTGCAACAAACATAAAATACTAAAACTCACAAACAACCAAAATTGACATCATAAAAAAGGATTCCATGAACAAGTTAGTTCAGATTATGGTGTCAACAACCAAAGTTGACACCAATAACTAGAATTCAGAAACAATTTAGTTCAGATTGTAGTGTCAACAACCAAAGTTGAAACCAATAACTAGAATTCAGAAACATTTTTTACCAAGATTATTGTCTCCATCAAAGCACAAATTCACTACAACAACAAAAAGAAACAAAACTAAACTAAGCAACAAATTCATCATTGACGCATTTCACTCGAGGGATGCGCCCCCTCGTGAGAGATATAATCATGGTAAAATCTGAAGAAAAAAAAACAATAATTACTTCAAAAGCAATATTATGCATTCTACACAGATGTATACATTCATCAAAAACAACATAATTCATGTAAAAACTGATTCATCCAACACTACATTCTCTCATATATGTCTATATTCATCAAAAATAACATAATTCATGTAAACTGATTTCGTAACACTAGTACATAAAATAAGCTAAATCAAGGTAACCTAAGTTTGATTCATAACCTAACATATCCAGAAAAACGAAAATCCAGAAAAAAAAGAAAAAAAACACAAATCAAAAATGAAAAAATCGAATCAAAACCTAAAACGAAACTGAAAATTTACATGTTAAAGATATTATTCACGACCTCGAGTTCAAATGAACCAATAAATCTAGTAGAAATAGATAAATTGAGATTTCCCAACAAATCAGAATCCCTGCAACAAAATTGATGAACAAAAAAAAATGAATCCGACTGAATATAAATCTCTATGAATCGAACATGCAAACCTTAAATAGATATATACGAAGCTTCAATCACGAATGAAACTTACCAATTCAATCAGATCTGGACAAATTGAAACTTCTTGGATCTGATTTTGATCATAAAATTGAAATTGAAAACAAATGAGATGAAAAGAAGATGAAATAAACAATCATAAGTTGCTAATAAACCATTATCCCTATGAAATCAAAGTAAAATTTAAACGATTATTTTTCGGTTAGGATGAATCTTCTATCGTACTCTCGATCTCTTCCTTTTTTTTTCTTTTTTTTTTTTTTTTTTTCTGTTTTCGGTTTATATTTTCTTTAATAACAGAAATTTTAGATTTAATAAGATATATAGGAGGGCAAGAATGATATTCATGAAAATTGAAAATGGGCTTCTAGAAGGTGAGGGATATATTTGTTGATGGATAAGGGTATTTGTGAACCCACCAAAATGGAGGGTATATATTCAATTCCCATTAAAATTGATGTTTGAAAAACGAATTTTGACCCGGGTTGCATGTTATATTCCTAACCGTATTTCAATGCCATCGAAGACGGCCCCTTGGATCATGGATAAATTTTGTAGGAATTAATGTTTAGTCCCAAATATGTTGGGGTTTGGACGTTCTAGTCTTGTCTCCCCGAGCCTAGTATTAGTTAGTTCAAAATTCTCCCGTATAAACAGTTTAGTCCAAAATTTAGACGAGTCAGTCCTTTTTTCCATCGATCCAAAAAGATGCACTTATTCTATTATCTAAAATATCCTTGAACTATAATAAGTTAGTTTTAGAAAGAGAAAAATCAGATCGCAGAAAACATAGAAGAGAGAGGTAAAGGGAGAGAGACAATTTCGAACTGGAGATTCGGAAAACATTTGATTCATCTTGATCTAGTTCAAAACAAGCACAATAAACCTAAAAAAGAGCATTACTTCTTCGTTTCCTCCATCGAATTAACTCTCCAGATGCTTTTGTTAAAGACGTTGTTAGTGATACCTCGTGTTCACTAAGTTATGTTAGTATATAAAGCTTAAAGGGAAGGAAACCATTGATGTTGTCTGCAACCCATTAGGGTCAGGGAAATCTGAAAGAGCTTTGATTCAACAATCCATGATCTTGGTATTTTGGGTCACTTGGGAATTCCACTTCCTACCTAGGTGGTATTCTATTGGTAATTGTCTTTACAAGGTTAGGGTTTTCGATGGCATATCAACTGCAGGATCTTAAGTTGTATATACAATGTGGGGCTAATCTCAATACGCTCCCTTCACGTGTAGTTTCATTTGGTCTAACACGTGAACATTTAATCGGGTGATATGGAGTAGGTGCGGTCAAATTAGACTCGTCACAAATTTTCAGCTCTGATACCATATTGAAGTCCATAGGTCTAACTAACCTTGAAAACTGACTTGCAAGGTTAAGGTTATCCAAAACTTATGAACTACAGGATCTTAAGCTGCCTATATAGTGCGGGACTAATCTCAACATTTTTTTTCAAAGTTGATTTGATAATAAAAGATTGGCAGTACCCCAGTTATTATTAAACAACATTAGTTCTATCTAAACAGACTGAATTCGACTTTATTCAATAAAAATTAAAACGAATTTGATAAAAACATGGTGTAAAATTGAAATTAGATACAATTATATCCGTTCCGAAATGATAAACGTCGCTAAATACAATTATTTTACTCCATGCGTCCAAGTTATATAGATACAAAAGAGAAATATTTTAGATTAAAAAAAAACCATAAAATTTATAAAAATGTATCATTTTTCTATATTATCCTTACTTTTTTGATAAAAATTAAAAACATTAAATTAATATTAGTATAATACTAATATCATAAATAAAAATATATATGAAAGAAATTATTTAAAAAATAGAATTATATTTATCTAGATAAATAATTAAAATTAAAAACTATATTTATATAATTTGGACGGACGGTGTAGGTAATATTATTTCCGATCGAATTTGTTTAAATTTTCGGTCAAGGGGACACGGTCATCTAGTTACAGCAAATTGAGTTGGTAAAATCTAGTCGTTAATCAGTAAAATTTAAAGCTACTGGAATAGAAACCAACCCTAACCTAAAGTCATCCCCGTACCCCCTAGGACTTTCATTTCACATGATTTCACGGTTTATGTTTAAAAATCTTGTAGTTGTTGAAAACATAGCAGCAGTATTAATGAGATTTACATTGTGTTTTGTTTCAAAATTTGAGACTAGACAAATGACAAAAAGTCATTTAGCTAGTAGTCAAGTTACTAAGTCTCTACTTCTCCAACCAGAAGAAACCCATTTGTCGACATCTAAAAATTCGTTTCAACCAATACATAAGCTCCTTCCTCATTCCGTATGCTTCGATTAGTGGCCCTCAGCTCTTCCAAATTTGAATTTCACACCATAAAAAAATAAGTTATCCAAATCCAAGAATCATGGATTTTGAGAAAAAATGATTAATGCTTCATTTGACTAAATAGAAACCCTAATTATACTTAGACTTAAAATAATCACTAATCCTTTCCTAATTGAAAGCATAAAGTATAAATAAACAACTCTTTTCAAAATTCAAACCAAAGTACTTTAAAAAAGTCTAAAAATTCCTCGTTTCCATCAATTAAGCTAATCAAAGTCACTTAATATAACCCCATTTTCCAAAAGAAAAAAAAAACACAAAATTTTAAGTATTTTTTATGGGGTTTTTGTCATAGTTAATAATCATTATCTCTAAAGCTCCTTTCTCAATGAATGATGACGATTGATAAACACAAAACACAACCTAATTTTTTTTTTCTTGAGTAATGAGAAGTTTTCAAATTATAATCTTTGTTTTTTGTTTTTCGTTTTGTGGATTGACAGAGGAGCATATGCTTTAGAACATACAAAGAAGGTGGAATTTGTAGTACATTGCATAAATGAAAGAATGAAAAGAGACATACCACTTAATAAGGGTTTAAGAAGTAGGGATTATAGGAGGCACTTCTTTTAATCGGTGAAGTACTTTTTAAAGATATTGTTTTTGTTTAAAGGGAAGAAAAAAGGGAAAATGTTTGAAGATTTTGATGTAACTTGCTTTGATTTCAAAATGTAGCTCATTTTTATGATTTCCATAAAAGAAAACATGCAGAAAGCTATAATTTTTTTCGAAATCAACTACTACTTTGAAAAGTTTTAGCACTAAATCAATTCTTTGGAAGACTTCTTTTGCTTCAAACTTTTATCAGTTGATGATATTCACAAAGGGAAACTGCGGGTTCAACTTTTGTCAAACTTAGTCAAAAGAACATTTCTCTTATTGTGTTGAATCCAACTTTTGTGCACTCTCTCTGTTGAGTGTTTATATGACATCTTAAAAAATTTTTAATTTAAGTTTGGTAATTATGTTAGATTAAATCAAAGGATAATACTTTTATCACAAAAGGAGTAGTGCAATAAGTTGATAATTACTTGATCAATCAAATAAAAATGACAAATCAATATATCAACACAATTTAAAAGCGTGCACAAAATTAGACAGTTTCTGTAAAAATAATCTAAAAAAACAAAAAATAGGCTCTCCAAAAATTTCATAAAAACTAATTTCTCTATAAAAAACAACCACTTGTTTGTTGATAATGACAAAATGTATTTTCAGACGTTTATTTTTTTGATTAGTCGACATTCAACCTAGCAGGGTTTCTCTCTAAAAAAGTGATTTAGTTGCATACAGAGCCTTGCACTAAAAAAGACATGCACCTTATTCCTATGGTCACTTGTTCTTTTCTACTCATTTTCAAGGCTAATCTATTTTCAAAAGGTATGCTAAATGAAATTCTTGGTACATAATCATAACCACCCCTTCCCCACCATAGAAAAATGCGGACACGTAATAAAAAAAGGCTTTATAAGGAAATATATGGCCTTCACGACATAGCTTTCTTTGTGTTGCGTGAGCGTGATTTAATCAATCCGGCATCTGATGTTGCGGAGAATTACACAAATTCCTGAATTCCTGATTCTGTTCAAAACAGTATATTCCATCATTTTGGTCAAGCCCGAAGAGGCATATTTCAAAATTTGGATATATCCAAACTAAAGTGGAAGTGGTTCTTTTCTAAACTATCCACTATTAGCCAATGAGGTGTTAGTTCTGTCATGACTTGACAACTTATATGAGTCACTCTGGTCAGACTAGGAGAGCCAACAAAATTCAAACTCACTCTAGTTGGTGTCTTTACTCTTTATAGGGGCTATAGACTTGTTTGCCTATGCAGCATGTAGAGTGGTTTATGATTTATACAGGGAGGACCCATTGCCATAGTTACACCCCAGACACACTGACCATTCATAGACCGTAGTGCAAAAATAGCATACTCTATGTACCAATTTTACCGGGAGTTCCGTTAAAACGGTCACACCCATATACCGTTCTTATAAGGGTCTTCGAACCCGTGCCTATATAATGCCGATAAATAAGAAATAAAGACAGTTTTTTAAGATCGTTTTTTCCGTTTTTACACCCGTTATAACCGTTTTTTAAAAATTAGTTTGAATATTTTTTTCTTCTAAATAATATTTTAACGTGTGTACTTTAGACCTGTTTTCTCGTTTTCACGCACGTTGTAATCGTGTAAATAACTTTCTTACAAAAAAAATTGAGTTCTTTTTTCTAGAATAAAAGCTTAAAACTTAGAATTAAAATTTTAAAATAATACAAAGAACCTACATGATTAAAAACTTTAAATTAAAAGACATCAAATTATTAAACTAGTGTTCATCATTTAAAAAGTTATACGAATCAGCTACTACCACTACCTTTCTTCAACTTATTTATGTATTTATTATTTTGTCGGAGATTCCTTTCCCAATTACCATAGTCATCGTCGTGTTGGTACTGACTGTCTTCATTAACATAAGTATCATCATCATAATCACCTTTATTATCATCATCATCACAATCTCCTTCATTTTCATCGTCATTGTTACCTACTTCATTATTGTTATAAATATTAGAATTATATTCTTTGATCATATGTTGGATATCATGGTGTGAACGATCGATGTTGTAATGAGAATCGTCTGATTTTTTCTTTACATTACTTATGCATGTATTGCATAATTGCTGCCGACAAAATTTTAATGGCTATAATTCACCGTCACAAATTTTATCAAATTTTCATAAATTTATATGGTAAAAAACTGAAAATACTAAAAAAAAAGAAAGTTTAAAAAAACTAGCAACAACGTTTTTTAAACTCGTTATAACGTTTTCAGCACGTTATAACCGTTAGATAGAAATTTCAGATCATATTTTTTTTATTTTATTTAACCGTTATAGCACCCGTTAATTTAAAAAAAATATATAAAAAACGTATTTATTTCTTCTAAATAACGTATTTTTTATCCAAAATATACTCACAACCGTTAAAACATATTATAACGGTCACGCTAGGTGACACCACAACTCATATGAGAAACGAACTATAAATTGATTCAAATTTATATCAAAAGGCTAGAGCCAAAGGGGCTATAGGGGTAGCAACTGATTCAACTTATCCCCCACCCCATACTTAATTTACGAGGTGAGGGGCAATTGCCCCTTCATTGTCATTGCAAAACTCGCTCACTAGTGCTAGCTAGGTAGTGATTACTACTGCACTTGAAAGTTCGTTTTTGTAGAAGAAAAAGACAAGTAGCTATAAGGTAATGATTGATGAGAGGATTAAATACATGATTACTACTGTAACTACCCATCCTGCAATGATAATTACCCTGCTGCAACTGTACTTTTTGATGATGCAATAATCATAATGAAAAGAATAGAACTAAGTTCAAAAAACTATCATCATTCTATCTATCAAATCTAATCCTAATCATTAATTACTGATCTGAAAGTGTAAGCCCTTACGAATAATTACTTCACCTTTACACGGATTTCTTTTGAAATATTTAAACTGCCATATGATAAATTTATTATTTTTGTATGAATTTCTACCAAAAAACTGAACTTGATTCATTCATGGTTCTGGGTAGTGGAGTAGTTATAAATTGCCGATGGCTACAAATGGTAATGGTTTTGATAGATCTTAGAAGCCTCTTAGGTCCTGTCAGGCAACTAGCTGGTTTAAAATTACATGTTGTGCTTCTTGTTTAAGCAGAATGTTGGACATGGACTGACCCTTCGTATATCCAAAGCTCGGGTTGAGGATATGCGGCGCCCATGCTTCATCAGCTGTAAATGTTTGTAAACTTTTAAGTGAATTTGACCCATGCTCACTTTTAAGATGAGCCTAATCTTTCATTCTCGCGCATGAGCCTAGCTGGGGTTTTAAAGTGCAATTAAATCAGCCTTGCTTGGACTGTAAAGTGCAACTAAATTACCCTTGCTTGCTTAAAAGTGAATCCCACCTTGATATGTGCATTTTTTTTACTCAACAAAAAAAATATATCATTATCGATACTATTATTAAATATTATTTTAAACAAGATTTCTAATTTTTACAGGGATAAAAACATTATTAACACCAAATTTAATATTTTTTCCGTCTTATTTTAGATGAAGGGTAAGAGTTTGTTTCAAGTACCAAATTAGATAAAATTTTTATATTTTTACTAATTATTTGTCTCTGCATTAGAATCAGACACTAGAAACAAGGTATAAAAAATCAGGAGATTTAAATATCTTAAAAATTAATATTAAGGGATATATTTAGAAAAAATTAATCTTCTTCTTTTTTTTTAATTTGTGTAGAAACACCTTCCCCTTCATCTAAATATGGACAAAAAAAATATTATTTACCATTTAAGAAAAAAAAATTATTATCACTTTTTTATTTTAATATATGGAAAGAAATATTTTTTTTCGTATGAGTTTCAATTTCAGTTGGACTGTAACATTCTGTTGAAGATGAAATCAATTTTCCCTTTTGGAATCGGTTTGCCATATCTGTATACATGACCAGTTTTTTCACACCGCCAAAATGTAAATTTAATTTAATCATGTCGTATTAACAACTCCATTAGAAATTTCAAATTACAATCCGTATAACAATTGTCCAAACTACATATTTAATCTTCAAAACAAATCCTATCTGAATAACACCGTTACCAAGTTTTCAGATTTCAGACTATATTCCCTTCAATAAAATTAAATTCCATTAACCCATTCAAGGACAAAAAAATACATAAATCAATCCAATTTTATGAACCATTTTTAATTCATTCAAGGACAAAATACAAATACTCAACAACCAGAGAAAACAGATTTCACTCATTCAAAATTTAAGCACAAAAACACTAGAAATGAAAAACATATCAAAAACAAGTTATGGGAATCAAAAAACATAGCCCTAAAACCCAATAGCCAACAATGAACAGTAACAAATTCAAGATCAGCATATAGATACATAATGCACATGCAGCTACTATATAGGTTGGTCCTACCGTATAGTTTTATGGGTCTTATAGGTCCCACATGACACAATCAAAGAATGATAAAGATTCCAAATATCACAAAATTGACTATTATTTTTGGATTTTCGATGAAACCCCCGTTTTGAAAATAAAATCCAAAATCAGAAATAGACTAAACCTACAAGTTCCATATACATTTGTTCAATTATGAGAAAAGAACAAGATCTTGTTTGTGAATTTACAAACAATAATACATGGAGGAGAATTGGAATATTGTTCTTAAAATCCAGAAATCAGTGATTCATAATATTTATAGTTTCGATTCAGAATATCTAAAATCCAATGATCCATAATATCTACAGTTTAAATTAAATTATGTCTATAAAAAAAAACTTTGTTTGTTTAAAAAATTATTCATTTACAAACGCATTTTATGTTATAATGTTGGATTACTTTGTAGTAGTTGTAGCAAATTAGTAAATTGAAAACAAGGTTAAGTAAAAGATTAAAAAGACTAAGAGAAAAAAGCCTAATTAAACAACTTTATTAATCATGAATAAACATTTTTTCTTTTTTTAATTTCACACACTACCATCTACTTGGCAAATAATTTCCACCTCCCTGACTATTTTCTTTCATATTGATCATCTCTTCTTCTGCTGCTGCTAATCCAATATTACCCATTACAGTATTTTTAAAATTCAAAACATCTTGAACTTGAGAACATGACTTCCTCATCTTAACATTACTACTTAAACTAATCCTCGACTCCACCATGTCATTACTAATCAATGACAACTTCTTTCTAGGACTTGGCACTGAACTAGGCCTTTGTTTTGGTGCACTAGATGACCTTACTTTTGCTCTAAATGATTGAGTATTCGCCATATAACTTGGATAACATGAATATTCGTAACGCGAGTCTGCACAAACACTTTTTGCTGGTGTTACTGGTAAGGCGCCATTACTAAACCCTGCTGAATTCGGAAATCTTGGTGTGCTTTGTGCTGTTGCTGATGAGTATTTGTTGATGTAATCTTGATGATCCCTTATAAAACCCCAATTGTTGTTCTCCGGGTAGTTTCGTGAATTATCTGGAATCGATAAACGCGGTGGAATTTGATGGTATTCTTCTGAAAGATCCGACATTGATGTCACGTTTGGTCTTCGAATTCTTGACGATTTCGGCCTATAATTCGTATCAATTTCCACGATTTTTGGGCTTTCGGCTTCGAAATTGTTCATAGATGTTTCAATGGAGGAAGACATTCTTCTACTGTGAATGGATGAAGTATACTCACTCCTTGAATCATCCTGCAAAATGCAAAGAACATGAATCAACCAAACGCTCAAACTTTACTTAAATTGATTGAATTTGAAAAGAGAGTGTGTTATTGAATCTTACAAGTGAGTATCGAGAACGAATTGGAGGTTGAAACTTATGATCTTTACGCGAGAAACTACGCGTTCGCTGCTGCGATCGAACAGTATTTTGTGCTCTAATCAAAGCTTGCATACTGTAAAGTGTTGCTGTAGCTTGTTTTCTAACCAGATAGCCTCTTACTACTGCTTGCAGCTTCACTAGTCCTTTTAATGCTCTTAATGCTTTTCTTGCCTGCAATGAATCAATACCCAAAATTAGAATTAAACCCCCATTATAATCTGTACTGAAATATTAGTTGCAGCAGAGAAATTTAATGCGCATACAATAAATTTTCAATACACCCAGATTTAGAAAATCCAATAATCAGAAAAAATATAGAATTTGAATCCAAAAATCAAAATCAAAACTTACCAAGAATCCTCTAAAAAGAGATTGAATCTTAACGACAGCCCATTTTTCTCTATTACGTCCATTACTAAACATGGAACCTCTACCATGACTAGTAAGTCTAACAACAGCAACAGCAGCTTGAGCAGCAGCAACAGCAGCATCAGCAGCGGCAGCAGTTGCAGCCGCAACAGCTATTGCGTGTTTATTTTGTTGATTTTGATCATTATTTTCACTATAAAATGATCTTAACCAAGCTGCTTCAGCTTCTGGTATATTAACTGGAATAATATTATTTGGAAGAATCTGATTTGGTGATTCTTTACCACTAGTCTTTGCAAAACTCCATCTTTTCTTATCATTGATTCTATCTCTTTGATAATGATGATTATCGGATGAATTATTATTCTTTGTCATTGGTGATGTTCTGGTTGGTGTTGTTGTTGCAGTGGTTGCTGATGCTGCTGATGATGAATTTTCCTTCTTTGATGATGATGATCCAAATAAACCCTTGAACCATCTTGTTGTTCTACCCATTTTAATCAAGTCTGAGATTCAATTCAACCCAAGAGAAAATGAATTTGAAAAGTGAGAAGAGAAACAAACAAGAACAAGGAGGAGTAGATGATTTTGGATACTCTGAAACCAAAACAAAAAATAACCAAGTGGAGTTTGAACAGAAAAAACGCTCCAAAACCACTTTCTCTCTGTTTCTGTCTCTGTCTCTGTCTCTGTCTATATATATCGATTAGATAGATATAGAAAAAAACGCTCCCTTATTCCATGTTGCAAACAGAGAACTGAGCAGAAACAGAGTCTAAGAAAACAGAGAAAAGATAAGAAATAGACCAGAAGAGAGAATAAATAAAAAGCACCAATCTTTGAAGGGGGGAGAAAAAAACATAAGATGGGCGGAAAAAATTAATGATTTTTCAAAAAATAAAAGATTCATTTTTATTTTTCTTGAAGTAAAAAAAACAAATCTGTTACAAAAACAAACACCCCCTCTGTATTACAAGATAAAATGATTAAAATAGAGTGATTAAATAAAGATTAATAAAAAAAAGTTTGAATTTGATGATGAAATTAAACAAACATAAATTTACAGACATAAACAAACAAATTAAAACTGTTAAACCAATAATAATCAAATTAATCCGTCTAGTGATTTGATAATTAATCGCAAAACTAAGAAAGAAATTAGTAAAATTTTTACTTTCTGGAGCAACGTGTCCTTAAAAAAGAGAAAAGATACCTCAGTATTGTTGTATTGTTGCTCTCCACTGACACTCTCGTGAATCTCTACAGTAGAATTCTATATTCTCTGTTTTCTCCTTATATAGATGTTCACTCTTTTACAAACTTACCCATTTTACCCCTTTTTCTTTCTTCTCCTCTGTTTTCCACTAAAAATCACGTACACAAATGAAACAACCAAATTGAAACAATGGGGTCAATGAAAAATGCAGAGAAATTGACTATATCTATGAGATGTACTGTGGTGTACAAAAAATATGACTTCGTACTCTGTTTACACCATTAAAGCTCTGTAAATCACAGCAACACCCCCACTACTTATACTTATTCTTCCTTTTAATGTTCTGACTGGAATGATTCAACAAAGACTCTGTAACTTCTTCTTTCTTTCTCCTCTTATACAAAATGGGTGATACAAAATCTTTCTTTTTCTTATCTCCTCCTCATAAGCTGCTTTTACTCCAAAAAGCTATTCAAAATAATAGTATCTGAAAAGACTTTATAGAAGAAGAAGAAAGAAAAAAAGAATCATTGATTCATGCAAAATAAGAAAGAAAAGATGAAAACAACATTAAAAGCTGAATTCAATTTAAAAATTTCAAAGTTTAACAAATTTTTGGAAATGAATATCAATCGAATTTGACTTAAATTTAGGTGCACGGTAACGATTATTTTCTAGAATGAATTTTCATCCAGAGTATACCCTTAGAAAAATAGATATTATGCATTCGAATGCATAATAATATAATGATCGTGAATTTCTAAACCGTCATATTTTAGATTTATTTATCTTACGCCTTCATATTTTATATTTATTTATGTAGATGATCTAATGATTTAGAGGTGGGTATTTATTACATTCGAGCGCCTAATAGCACTGGTCAAATGAAATTAGCAAAAAAATTGAACCTAAAATTTAAAAATAATAATAAATATAAAAATTATACTAATTTCAGGAAATTTTACTGTAATAATTATTCTTTTATTTTGATTTATTTTTAATTTAAAATAAAAAAATAATAATAATATTTTTTTAGGCAAAAGTATAATATTTACGATCTATATCAGGCCACATCTTTAAACAAATATCGTGAATTCTAATTGTGCGGAAGTAGGCGCTGATATTTCTTTTGAGCCCTAAACCCAAATCTCTTTGTATATGTGATCATCATATATTAGTGGTTTTCATCCATTAGATAACAAATCAAACAATCATCACAGAGTCGGTTACAACTCATATCAAATCAAAATCTCCTGTGGACCCCAAACGAAGATAAAAACACACATCATTTAAAGAATAGTGGGGCCTTACAAAGGACTTTAATGGACATATCAAAAGAATATGTACTATTCCGTAGATGTTTCACTGCTACAGCAAAACTGAACTAGCGTCATCCTTCTCTAGGGTTTGGTTACTGTTTATGAAGATTCCGTGGCCAAACATTAGGTACCTTCATCTACGGCTATAACATCGCTGGTATGGATTTTATGTGACGTGTTGAGATTTTATTAGACAGATGCAAAATTGACGGAGTTACGGAAATGGGAAAGTACAAAGAAAATGTCTGTCCCGATGTTAACGCGTTCTTCTTTTTGTTTGAAATCGGCGTAACGGGAAATACGTATTGGGGATTTATTTTTGAACGACTCTTCAGGTACAGTTGGCATCCACCCAACCATGAGTGGGACCTGGTTGTACGGACTACGGATGAGAACACTACGACTCCTCCGGTGATCTAATCTCGAAGACTTTGAACAGGTTTCATAAGTCAATGAGTTGTCACAGTTTACGTCATGTACGTGGTATTAAGGGTTGGAATTAGCACCAGAATTATTCTGGGCAATTTCATTGCAATAATGTTGTGAGTGTAACAAATCCGAGTATATTTGGAGATTGGAGTTTTAAAGTTGTGGCCAGGACATATATTTTTTTTTCTGGTTTGTGTTTTTGGCCGTTATCTTTGACATTGGGTATAATGGGATTTAAAAAAAAAATTATGGCACCCTTAAAAATCAAGTTCATATTCCTCCGTCTATTATTTTACTTATACTTTATTTATGCATAATATATATGAAATGGCACAAACTTAATGGTTGTAAGACAGTGTTAAGAAAACTAGTCTAGTCAAATAAAATGACTATAAGAAAGTAGGGAATGTGCACCTTAGTTGGTAAGGGGTGCACACATTTATTATCTGAAAAAGAAAATAAATAATTTCGAAGTATCTTAATGTAATGGATCATAATGGTACATCTTGTTATATTTTCTTCATCCTTAGATGTATCCCTGTTACAGGCTTAAATGACATTATCAACAGCGGCATCGTATAAAATTTTATAGTCCATAAGGTTGCACGTATGAAAATCATCAAATTACTAATGGTTGACTGATGCATTTTTAAATTTTTAAAATTTGGTCCCATATGAAGAATCATTATTTCTCCATTAAGTAAGATTTTTTCCTGTTTCATACAAAACACCTTATATAATTTGGGCTTTAGTGGTTACTTTGTAAATTATGGCCCAATATATGGCATTTTGTGCATTGGGTCAATAGATAATTTAATTTGAAGACGGATATTAAAAGCCTGGTTAGCAATTCAATAGAATCCTATTATGAGGAATATATAAAACTTTTGAGGCATATCTAATAAAGATAAAATATGGTTATTAGGTTGTAAGATTCCACCATCCTTTATCAACCGTTTTTATAGTAGTAACTATGCTCTTACTCAATTAATGTTGATGTTAATGATTAGATGTTAATAATAATGATTAATTGGTAATATTTAATTAAATTATTAGTGGTAAATTAGTAGAGAAATCAGAATTGCATGAGGGTTTTTGAGAGGAAGAAGAAGAAGAAGAGAAAAAAAAGCTTACGTTTTTAAGATTTTTGTGATTTTTGAGCCAAATCCAGAAGATGAATACATTGATGAGGAACCTTATGCTAACAATACACATGTATATTTGTAGATGATGTTCAATCACCTTTTTTTAGGTTGAGTTCATCAATTTATTGAAATTTTTTATTTTTTCAGTCCTTGGTTCGGCTATAAAATTATCAGCCGAACTTAACGCGTGAAGAACAATTCGGTTGGTAATTTTAAAGTCGAACCTAAATTTGAATATAAAATATGAAGTTCGGCTAATTCGTACTTTTGTTTTTATTATCCGAACTTGTAAAATATAGGGTTCGGCTAATTCGTACTACTACTATTATTGACCGAACCTGACTTAGTTTGGTTCATAATTGGCGACATACAGTGTAATGTTTGGCTACAAATTCGTTTTTCATTATCAACCGAACCTTGTAGTTTAAATTGATTTAACACACAATTCATAGGTTCGGCTATAAAACTTTCTTATCGAATCATCCGACCCTCAATGAAATATATTTTCGAGGCCTACAGAGAAAAGTTCGGCTACTATTTGGTTCATGTTTTGTAGACGAACCTCAATGAAATACATTTTTGAGGCCTACAGGGAAAAGTTCGACTACTATTTGGCTCATGCTTTGTAGCCGAACCTGATATATACATGGAATAAATTTACAAAGTTGTCAGATTTGGTTGCAATTTGGTTTATATTAGTAGCCGAACCTGACTCTGTTATTCATCAAAAAAATATCTTAAGAAACAAGTAGAGTACCATGATAATCTAACATCCAAACATAAAAACAATATCATTAGTTTGTCATCTAGAAAATACAAATCAAAGTCTACTAAATATCATAAAGTGCATTTTCCAAATCAAGTGGGGAAAGAAGGAAAGGAAGGAAAACCTTTAACAATTTCGGAAGCAAACCTAGGCAAATACACCCCAGCATAGGACTCCCCACTGATGTAAAATGGGTTCAAGAGGAATTCTGGGTTTATCCCGAACCACTTTTGTGCACGAAAAAAACCACGAAATAGTTTCAAATGAGAGCAATAGTTAAGAATCGCATTCATTTATGCTCATGAACTGTTGCTCTAAGATATTCAGTACTTAGATAGATGTTCTAGCTATATCCTGTAAAAAAGTTTTAATCGAATTCACAACAATTTATCACCATAAGTTAATGAATTATAGTAGTATACCTTGAGAAGAAATGCTTGTGAATCAATAACAGTCTTTCTGTCACCAGTTTTATAGTCGCTCTCGTTATCGGAGTAAGACATTCCAACACCATATGGAGAATCCAAATAGAGAATATTTGAAACCTGAAACTCAAAAGCCATTTTCATGAGGATAAGAAAAAAAATCTTTAAAATCAACAAAAATTTTCCAACATAATTTGATAACTTAAGTAGTGTTAACTATTGAATTCCCACAGATTCTAATACCTTAGGCCAGCAGTATGGATTAAGTTGTAGTTGTAATTGAATGGACCTACCACAATGCAGCAGAAATTCAGAGAAGTTTTTCTTATTAGTCGACCAGTTGTAAAACATGATGCAATAAAGAGGGCTTAAAATTCAAAGTAGAGAGATGCAAGGGATATGAAAGCAATTCGAAAGTGAATATTTAAATTTACTAAGAACAAAAAGAGGAAAAAAGATCATCAAGCACTAGATATTCATATACTGAAACTTTCATCAGAAGTAAATTTGAAGATCTCCACCAATTTATTATGTAGAATAACCTACTCCTATCAAGAAAAGTGCTCAGTCATTGCTATTTATAAGAATTTATGTTGTGGTTGTTTTCATATATCTTGCTGAGCGCCAAACGAAGTATTTCGCAAACAATTGCATTCTTTAAAATTTGTAGCAGAGACATTTTGTTAACATTTCTTCAGAATATGTAAGCTTTAAAACAGACTGTGATGATAAGTATTATGATATTATCATTAGCATCACAGACGTCGTGACTGTAAACCAAAAAAGAGGCTACAATTTAGCTCAAATGCACATTATGCCCATATTTAACATCTTTCAAAAGACTCTCCACTTAGAACTTTACAAAAATGATATACAATAAGCCTTATAAGGTACGATCATTAATTTGGAAAGCTAAGATAGAAACGTTAACAAATAGAAACTCAAACAGATCAAACCCACAAAATTATCCTAATTAAAATCTGCCAATATTAAAAAATAAACTAAAATCAAACCAAACCTTTATTATAAAATCAAATTGTTTCTAAGAAAACAGCTAATGGCTAACTTGATTACGATAGTCAAAATCTAATAAAGGTAGCCAACAGTCATGTCCTATGTACATAACACCCCAGTAAATCTGTTGTAGTGGAACTGCTCTAGCTATTTCGAAGTGGCTCTGGAAATCAATATCAATGACCAAACATTCATATCCTACAGTATCACGGTGAATGACCATGTAAGTATATCATGATCATCTTCACAAAAGTAGAGAAAAAAGTGAAAAATATGTCAGAATGGTAGCAATGTAGGATAAAAAGTCCACCAAGGGATATCATAGATATTTTTAACATAAAACATGAGCAATACCGATTAAGTAAAATTGTAATTTAACTTTCTTTCAGAATGTTGTTGTTTTCCTGCAGCAAGAGAGAAAAATATGTAAGAAAACAATAGGATCCCTGGCAATCTGAAATAACAATATCAAGAATAAGTGAGAAAAGCAGAAGTATATCGATACTCAAGCTTTTAAAAGCTAAGCTTGAACAACATATGGTAAAAATTATCAATTCAATATATAAAATAGACATAAAGAAAGAGAATACATATTTGATTTTAAACAACCTTTATCGATGCATTGCGTTAGCTAGGAAAATAACAACATCCTGAATGAATGTACTTATTTTTCTCTCTTGGCTCTCTTGAGATGATATCCTTTCCTATTCCATAGTATTAGCCATCTATTTTTCTATCTCTTTCAGTTCCAAAATTCTGTTTAGACTTTCGTCTAGAAGAAGTATACTACCATTGACCAAGAAGTTCAGAAAGTTCAAATACACTCCCTTGTCCTTTTCTCTGGAGATCTGAAATAATAATATCAAGAATAAGTGAGAAAAGTAGAAGTATATCAATACTCAAGCTTTTAATATCCGCACAACAACATATGGTAAAACTCATCAATTCAATATATAAAATAGATAGAAAGAAAGAGAATACATGTATGATCTTAAACAACCTTTATCCATGCATTGCGATGGCTAAGATTCTTTCAGGATCTTAAACAACCTTTATCGATTCTTATAATGTACCTAGTTTATACAACACTTCTCATTCTGATCATACTTGTGTTGGATCTTTTAAAAAATGATAAGCTTCACTATTACCTGTAACAAAACTTAACACTTAATAATTATTGAAGTGATAGTTTATCTTTCCAGACAAAGTAAATCTACTCTTTGGGCATTCATGTATATCAAATATATAGAAGAAAAATAGAGTTTACTGTAAACAAAACCCAAAAAGAAAATTACAAAGATTTTAAGCACAGAATGATGAAAGTAACCATAATTCTATGTTCTTTGCAAACAATTGCAGGTTCAGGCTTAGCTTTCTGCATTTATTAATTAAAGTAACCACATTTTCGAAGTCTATAAAGCCAAACTTATGTTATGAAAATCCTGGGATATCGTTGTCTAAGCGCTTCACTTAAGCGAATTTGTTAAACCACTGAACATGTCTGTAGCCAATTAAGAGCTTTGTTGTGATTTTTTTTCACCCAGAGTGTTCATCCATCCGTACACATACACATTATACACGACATAATTTATATTTTATAAGGACTGATAGAGAGTCCATGGAAAATAAACTAACGTCATTTTTTCCTAATTTTTTCCTCTTATATTAGTTGGTGGTCGTTCTCTAGAAGACTTACAAAACAAATATATTACTTCACCAACCGATTGTAATCGGCCAAGGTACACAATATATTACACAACAATGCTACTTCGCACATCACCACAAAATTAAGCTAATTATAATAATAAATAAACTCCAAATTCAATAACATTGATGGGTTATGATACGATATTTTGAAGGGTTATTTAAACTTTGGGTCCAAACTTTATAAACAGTATTGTGTTTAAGTTTTTAAAAAATTCAATATTAGAGTTTGGATCCTAGGACTATAGTTGACCGTCTCGACCGTTATTAAAATAATATTAGTTTTAATTAATTGATACTTAACTAACGATATCAGTTTCCTAGCATGTGACTATCATGTGCCACTTAAAATAGATAGAATCCAACATTACGGATACGTGCGAAAAGGCCGTGGTGCAGAGAATTTGTTGAGGACTTTCCACAAACAAATGATGTGCGCCTTGCTGTTGATAAAGAAGTATCTTAGTTGTTGGTTTTGTTTGCCCTTTTATACAACTCCCAGATTCGAGTTGGATTAATACCCAACAATTATAATCATATGCAAACACTATCTCAACCTCATTCATTCATCATTTTACCCATAAAATTTCAGCATTCAAAGATGTCTCATTTTTCTGTTTCTTTATAAGTAATGATACGACTGACTTGATTGTTAAGAGACTGGTTGGATTTCAAATTTCGCCAATGCAATTGCTAATTGGTTGGTAACTTGAATTATACCCTGATTGTGGTAAGTTATTTCACAACTATAAATAACAAGCGTTGTATAATCGCAAACTTTTTAGTTTTCAATCTAAAACAAATCAAATAAAAAAAATTAAACACATGTGATGTGATAAAAAATAGTGTTAAGGAGAAAGGTAGGGTATCAGAAAATATCTCGAAATGGGTTATTGTTGTGGCTGTCTTCTTCCTTCCCAGACTCTTTACCAATTTGAGTTGATGATTTAGAGTTTAGGAAATGAAGAGCTACGGATGAAGGAATGGGTTTGTTACAGAACTTTTAATCAAATAAGGAAGAGTTGAAAAAGAAGAAGAATTAGAGTTGAGATATGGGTTCGCTTATTCGGCAACAAAGAATAAGAAAACCATGAGATAATTCTGTTAAAATTCCCATAAGTAACAATGCGTTCGTCCTCATCATGCCCACTCTCCCTGCTAACAAGACAAAGGCAATACTAGGTATTTTGATCTTCTTCTTAACCAACCCAATGCCAAGAAAGTGAGAAATACAGGAAGAAACTAAAAATAACTATTAACTAAAATCAACAAAAAATTTAAGTTCAAGGGTTTTATGTTCAGCATAATGATCAGTATGGGGAAGACGAAGAAAAACTGTAGATGTTTTTAATCTCGGCCCTCAATCTAACAAAAAATTAGTGATAAAGTTAGTAAATAAACATAAATCCAAGTTTAAGCTAGTCATTTCCACCTTTGACAGTTACAATGTCAACTACGGCCCTAGGACCCAAACTCTAATATTAAATTTTCTGTGATCCAATTACAACATTTTTCATAAAGTTAGGACGCAAATTTTAAATATCCTTATTTTGAACAATCACCGACCATGCTAATGGATTAGCTTTCAGTTACTCTTGTAGAGTCTTTTTGATTAATTCTTCTCAATATGCATCGTTTTTCTCAGCCTTAATTAACAGAACAACCACATCATATAAAATTTTGAACAATCACCGATGATGCTGATGGATTACCTTTCAGTTGCTCTTGTAGCATTATTTTGATTAATTCTTCTCGGTCTGCATCGTTTTTCTCATCCTTAATTAACAGAACAAAAAAACATAATAAGCCCACGGATACTAAACTGTAAGCTATTTGATAAGTTTTAATCCAATAAATTAATCTAGAATGGAATAAAACTGACTTTGAATTGGGAAAAAAAAGCCTTTCCTTTGGAGATGGTTTCAGCACAACTGTGCAACATGCTTAGCATTCGTAGCTAGATGTCTTATTATACCGCAGTAATCAACATTCTAAAATTTGAAGAAACTTTTATTAGAACCGTTAATGTCTGAGAGGAGGAGTAAAAAACCATAGAATTTGCTAAACCAAGCAAACCCTAACTTTGCCCAAACCTAAGACCATATATTACATAAATCTTATGAATCTTATTAGAACCCATACAAAGGAATAGCTCAACAATTCGAAATAAAAACGAATCAAAAAGAAATTGATAAATTGGGGTCCAGGGTGAATCCTGGATCATTTGGAAAACCTATAGAATTAATATTTATTAATCTAACTACTACTGTAAACCCATTCCAAAACATTTATATGTATAATCTTGATATGCATTTGGCTGTTAAAGACAAATATTAGAAATTAAGGGCTCAAATGAGAATTACACAAAATGTACACATGAATTGATCTTTAGAATGTCTGAGTAACCTACACAAAGGAAAATCAATCTTTATAAAGAAAAAATGAGGCCCAGAGTTTTCTTTTAATTATTACCTCTGCATAAAACCTTGAGCTACAATGTGTGATGACGTTCATTGTGCAGTTTCCCCATTTAGGTTTACATTCATCCTAATAGAATTTTATACATGCAATAAGAGATTCTCCAGTATTGCCTAATTTTTCTTCTCCCAAGCAATCTTAACCCCAAATCTCTAATTTAACATCCTGACCCTATTTCCATTTAAATCCACCTCACTTAGCTCCATGACATGTTTCCTTGGAATCAAGCCATATAAAAATAGCGATTTAGATAACAATTTTTCCCCACCGTACCTACTCGCAACAATGCCGAAGAATCAAGATCACCTGATCTAGGATCAAATTGAATCGCAAAACTACCAAACAACAAATCAGGAGTACTAAACAGAACATCCAAATCATCAAATTCCTCTCTTACCTATTAATTGAAACACATGAGTAAGCCCCATGAAAAACCTATCGTTACCAGTATTGATCTTTTGAGGTACGTTTTAGGTTAGATGTGAGGATTTACGGCAGAATGGAATAAAGAAGACGACGACAGAATGGAATAAGGAAAACGACGACAGAAATAAAAAAGTGAAAATAAAAAAAAAGGAAGAATTATGGTTAAATATTTTCTTTGGGATCGTTAGGGTTAAATGTGACGATCTGATCCGTTGGATGGTACTAAATAAATCCTTAACCTTCTATCAAAAATGAACATTATCCATTGTAGGTCGCGATAATACAATACATTAAGTATTTGGTGTAAAAAATAATGTAACTATGTCTATTCCGAACAGCCACTCACGTGAGAAATTTTGGTGACCTAAAAACATTTCAGTACCACGTGTCCTCCCAGAATCATCAGCACCCGACCAATAGGAATAGTGGATTGCATCACCGTTCAACCAGAAAGCGAATACAATTTTTATTGTTTAAGGAGAAGATTAGGATGAACGTGCAAATAAATAAATTTGGGTCAAGTGGCGTATTATAATTTAGAAGTCACTCGTTGCAGTAATAGTTTGTAGATGATGATGCAATGTAATAAATTTTGTGTCATAGTCGCTCACAAAGGTGGATCACAGTGTATATATTGGTTTCTAAAGCTTACGCTTTAGTTTGTATATCATAAATCTTATGAAAAAAATATTAAAAAAACGGAGAAAAAAATCAGAAAATAAAAAAGCACTTTATATTGTTTTAGTGTATATTTCTTTTTGTATTTATTCGTTAAGATCGTGAGAAAGAAGAAATTTATAAATAAGTTTTAAGCAACAAGAATTTGAGCAGAAAAATGTTAGAAATTGTCGAAGTCCTATGAAGTTCAAGAGTTCATCTTCTACAGTTGAAGCCAAAGAAATTTCTATGGGACGTTGTGAGAGTGCTACTTATTGTAGTTTGGGTGAGAAGGTGAGTGAGCATTCTCATCCTCGCATAGTGGTTGATTTCCTTTCGTAGAGATCATCAGAAAACACATATTTTTCTTTCCACGTTTCTATGGGATATTCAAAAGGTTTTTCCTTCCCACTATTCAACGTGTGCATGCTTTTTATCTTCATTCCTTCCTGCACACATGAGAACCATAAAGTGCGTCCTTTGAGTGCAAATTTATAAAACCCTATTGGTGAGGCAGAAGTCGATACATTTGATTGCTCTCGAACCTGAATTCTTTCATATGATGGTTTTCTCCTAACTCAAGAGTTAAACATGAGAATAATGTTCTTTGATACATCTAACTTCTTATTATTAGTGTGCAGAAACTTTATGTCCTCTTAGCTCTTTGGATGCATGTGCTTTGAAATATTTAACGGTTGGAGTAGGTTTTGTGGGTAAATTTCTTGTAAACCCTCACGAGACTATAACTCGTCCACTAGGGACACCTAGGAGTTTAAAGGCTTATTACACATCCTAATTGTAATCGTATCCTCAACGAAAGGGAATTGTATATTTTAGTTTAGTTTAGTTTGCTCGAGGACTAGCAAAGTCTAAGTGTGGGGAAATTTGATAGGTGTCTAAAACAGCTTAATTAATATCTATTATTTACGCTTTCTTTGGTATTTATCTTGTAAATTATGTGTATTACGTTTGCTTTCTATTTTATAGGTATTATGAAGTCATTTTAAGCAAGAGAAGAAAAATTGTTGAAAAGGACAAAAAGGTCATTTCATAGACAAGTAGTATTGGGATCTCATCCGAGGATACGGGGCAACCAGCTGAATTCATTTATTTAGCACTGAGGGGCAACCAAGTTTGGGCGCCTATATCTAGTCCACTATTAAACCTAAAAGGCTAGGTCGAGTTCTCCCTTTCTTCTTTTATCTCAAACAGCTTCTTCTGCTACACCACCAGGCCGTCACGGCTAACCAAGGCAAGCTCAGGCGAGAAGATTGTGGCGCTGATGAGTTGTTGGTGATGAATGGTCGAGACAGAATTCGTACTAATGGTTAAGTTGTAAGAGGAGAAATTACAGGGATTGAAAAAGATGTGAATCTGAGAAGGAGATTGAAGTTCTTGACTTCGGTATTGACAGTGAAACAAATAGAAGAAGGTTGTTTGTGATAATTGGTTTTGGTTGAACTGGTAGAACAACTTAAACGAAGAAAGGGTTTTTGATGAGTCGCTGTTAATTGAAGAAATTTGAGTTTGAGAACTTGATTTGGATCGAAAAACTGAAAGATAGCTCAGAAGAAATCAAGAGATGTGGTATGTGGTTCGAGAGATTCGGACAAAGAAAATAATGGGGAAGATTGGGGTAGTTCGAAGTGAAGAAGATGGGTTTCATCTGATTTGCAATTTTAGTGATGTTGAAAGAAGGGATGAGCTTGTTGGTGGTTGAAATAGTGCAGTTCATGGCAGAGATGGGTTTTGCGACAAGAAATAAAGAATCAAACTGATGAGGAATGGATTTGTGATGGTGTTCCAGTTTGGAAAGCTTTAGAGCTCAGGTAAGAGAGGTTATTGCAGAGATGGGACGAGATTGAACAACCTGGTCCTGTAATTCGAATCTAAGATTGACTTTGTTATAGTAAGAACTCAGGGTAATGAATGGGATGTGTTGAGAACAAGATTGAGATGGAACTGCTGCCGTGAATTTGAATAGAACAGGTTGTTGAAAAGGGTTCGAGTGGAGTTGAAATTGCCTTGGTTGATTATGTTCTAGGCTTTAGGACTATGGGCTTATCCGATTTTGGTAGAGGTGTTTGGGCTTGATCTATATTTGGAATTAAAGAGTTTGGATTTTATTTGAAGAGAGTCCTACTCCAACAAGGGTTTCTACAAGTGAAAGAGCTGTAAGAGGGAGACATCTACAACAAGAGAAGCACCTTTTGATCTCTGATTTTTAACATCTACCGTTGTGTTTTCTAGGATTTGATACAAGTTGATGAGAAGCGGCCGAAATCGAGAACTATGTATTTTGGGTTTACTTTATTGTTTTTTTCTTATATTTAATTCAATTTCTGAACTCCAAAACTATGAGTAGTTAATTTTTTTATTAATTAGGGAAGATTTTGAAACTCCGTGACATGATTTATTAATCAATTTTTACAAGTTAAATCTTTTGAAGACTATCTTTTGTTTATTATCTTTTTCCGTTCTTATGACCGTAAGATATTTGCAATTTATCTAGGTGCGTAATTAGGTATCTTGTATGCAAATCTAATTCTAGTAGAGAGAATTCCAATCCGTAATTGTTAGAGCAATCTTTACACAAGTAGCGAAACATTATTTGTTGCGAAGGGATTTTGTAGACAATAGTGTGAAATAGATAACCCTAGGTTAATGTGTCGAACTTATGAACATGTGACTAGGAACAACTTGATTCACAAATACTAATACAACTGATTGAATTACACCTAGAGAACATATTTTAGGTGGTTCACTTGATTAGAATCCGCTAGAGAACTTATTCTATGCGGTGAATTTAGGAATCTAAAGATTAGTTTTACTTATAACTTGTCCTAAGTTGTTAACAATCGAAATTCATTGAAGGTTAAACTTGTATGATTAATAATATCTCTGCTCGGTAGCGTAGAATGATTCCTTGATCAATTCCTTCTCATAATTTGTTAACAAAATACATTTTTCAGATTCACTAAATCACAATAGTCTTAGTTAAAATCATTTTTGTACCAATTTTTACTCAAAACCTCCCTTGGGACTGAACCTACTTGTCAATATACTACTATTAGTGTTACAGAAGTAGAGAAATATTATTTTTAGTTTGACACCTCATCATTTGTCATTTATTTTCCAACCAAACTTTTTTGTTTAGTGAAAATAGTAGGAGTTCGGTTAGATAGATAATAAATCTTATTAACCAAACTTTTTAGTCCCAAAATGGGAACAAAATGTTCGGTTGCACAATATTTTTTTTTTGAAGTCGAGCACTATTCTGGTTTCGATAACTTTGGTTTAATGTTAGCCGATTTTTTTTATGCTTAACCGGACTTTATGTTCGGTTAATTCCACGAATAATTTTCATAACCGAACATTTACATTTGTTTATCCACATTTAAATTTTTATGGACAAATTTATTTCTTTAGGCTCCAAAAGAAGAAGGTAAAGGCAATGGAAAAGGAAAAAAGAAAAGGATCAGAGGAACAGTGCTAACAATCCCCTCAACTACGTTGAAGTTTCTTCTAACAAAGGATCAGAGGCATAAATGATTAGAAAGATGAAGCCTGATACTAGGACCAAGTCGAGAGTAACAAGGAAAGGAAGAATTACAAAAGATCAATGATATTGATCACTATGTGTGTTTTCTTTCGTTTTTCTCGGATGTTTTAAGTTATTTTGAACAAGTTTTTTGAACAGTAAATGATGAACCTAAAAGGAATTGAACACAATTGGATTAAGCTAAAATTGCATTGTAGGAATTGAAAGTGAATTACATTTTTTTCAAAAATAGAAATTTCGAATGAATACAAAATTGTAATAATTTTTTTCCATAATAGAGTGCTAAGACAATATATTTCCACAAATCGTAGTATTCCATAAACTCGAATGATCTTCGCGACTTTTGAAAATACCGGGTCCAAGCCAATTGTTTATGCGCATCACTAATGCTAGCTTTACTCTAGATGAAGATTTATCACTAACCCTAGGTTTATTAGTGTCGAACTTATGGAAATGTGAATAGGAAAAACCTGATTCACAAATACTAATACAATTGAATGAATTACACCTCTTTTGAAGACTTTCTTTTGTTTATTATCTTTTTCCGTTCTTATGACCATAAGATGTTTGAAATTTATCTAAGTGCATAATTGGGTACCTTTGGATCGAAAGGAAGTAAGCCAAAGTTTTGGAATTAAAGCTAAAGACTTGGAGTTAAAGGGAAAAGCTTAAAGAACGAAAAAGAAGACGAAGATTTTTATTAATTAGATTTATTTTAGATTTTATTTGTTTTTTTTTTTTTTTACAAAATTGTATTAGGGTTTTATTATTTCTGTAATTTTTCTTTTATTTTCGGACACTTTTTGGACTTTCTTTTGGACATTTTTGGACATTTTATTATTTTTACACCCTACGGAAGGGTAGTTTTAAATATCAAACTGTGTGCAGGGAAGGACGACAATTACGATATTGTCTCGGCCCCTCGGGTTCGCACACTATTGAAAAGGATATTAGTGGCCCGAGTCGACTTCAACGGTTCATCGCCCGTCTGGTACGGGAGGTAAACTTCGACCAACCCACGAATCTCATGTCAGTGGGTTTTCTGGACGCCTTTGTATGCATATATGCTGAGGACTGAATACGGACTTTAATTTTTGCATAGTAAAGGGCAAGGCCTGGCCATACAAGATAAGGTTTCGGATTTCATCACCGTCTCCTTCTTGCCCGCCTTAGGAAAACGAAACCTGCGCGAACCTAAGCCTAAAATCTTGACTAGAAAGAGACATATAGGGTATCGAGCTTATTGGAAAATCGTTCAAAAGGACTGTACGGGTTACTTTATTAGCCTAACTCGAAGTTTAGGATGATTATTTTAAGTTGATTAGAGCCGCCTTGTAACCCAGGGAAAAGTGCCAAAGAGACAGGGGTATCAAAACTCCATTGAGCTTCTCCTGTTTTTCTTCGACTTAATCTAATTCAGATCGTTCTAAGAGGTTTGCTAAAATTGTAACCAGTTATGAAAGAATAGAAGCTGGTCTAGAAACAATCTAAGTGGAGCCATCATGCTTGTTGTTTGCTAGATTTAGGTTTGATTTGGTTGAGTCAGGGCACGATTTTGATTTCTTGTTAGGATTTAATTTTTGCATGCCAAGAACGCCCTTAAGGCGAACTTGGGAGAGAGACCCTCAAGGTAGGTTAATTAGTGGAAGACTTGTAGTTCACCTTAACCTTGAGAAGCCAACTGAGAGTGAACTAGTCACTCCCAAGACCGTGTCAGCAATGACATCTCTGAAGGATTTGTTGAATCCGACCCGGACCTCACTTCCATCTTGCATCAAGTTGCCACTACTGAAGCGAGCTACGAACTGAAACCCGGAATCATCTAGATGCTCCCATTATTCTTAGGAAAAGAAAACGAAAATCCCTATTTTCATGTTAGGGAATTCGAGGAAATATGTAGCACAATCAGGATTAGAGACTTAAATGACGAGTCTATTAAACTTAGAATATTTCCCTTTTCACTAAGAGACAAAGCCAAGTCGTGGCTATACAGCTTGGCTCCTCAGTCAGTTGAAACCTATGCCCAACTTACTTCAGCTTTTATTCAGAAGTTCTTCCCTAGGAACAAAATTTCGTCTGTTTGGCAGAAAATATGCACGTTTTCCCAGCTAGAGGGAGAGTCTCTGTATGTGTATGTAGAAAGGTTCAATGACTTATTGTCCCAATGCCCAGACCACGGTATAGAGGAGTTAAGGCTAGTTCAGATCCTCTATGATGGTTTGGACTACGCATCTATAACCTTGGTCAAGTCTTTGTCAACCGGAGGGTTCGACAGTAAGACTCCTGCCGAGGCGATGAAACTTCTGAGGGACATCGCCGAGAAGACCCAGCAGTGGGAGAGCAGTAGGGAGCCAAAAAGAACAATTCTTCTAGGAAGAGGAAAGGTTCATAGGGTAGAAGGATCTTTTGATCCAAAGGCCCAAATAGAAGCCTTATCTAGAAGGCTAGAACTGGTCAAAATGAATCAAGCTAGTAGTTCAGAGCCCAACCAATTCGAAGAGCATGCTTTTGCTCTTTATGATAACACTAGATTTGATAACCAGAGGAAGTTCGACCCGTATTCGGAATCTTATAACCCTGGATGGAGAAACCACCCGAACCTTTCCTGGTCGAAAGGCCAGGCTCAAGGTCAGTTTAGTAATGCTAAAGGTCCTCCAAGCTTCAGTTATAAGAATTCGGCTGGTCCAACTCAGCCCAGCAATGACGAAAAGAATGAGCAGAGATTCCATACCTTAGAAAAAGCTATTTCTAGTTTACAAACCTCAGTTAGTGATATTGCTGCGGCTCTGAGAGAGCGAGAACCTGGTAGGTTCCCTAGTCAACCCGAACGCAATCCTAGAGGAGTCAATGAAATGTCGACTGGGGTGAAATCATCCAGTCACGTGAATGCAATTACGACCCTCAGGAATGGTAAGGTAGTGGATAACAAGGTAACTAGGCCTGTTAGTGAACAAACTGTAGTTCATCCTGACCCAATAGTTGAAGAGACTGATAAAGTCTCTGACGAGCCTGAGGCAACCCCTCAGAAAACTGATTTCATGCCTAGAGCCCCATACTCAAGGTTGTTAGCACCTACTAGGAAGGAATCCAATTTTAATGAAATAATGGAAGTTTTTAAGAAAGTCACGATCAACCTTCCATTATTAGATGCAATTAGGCAGATTCCTGCTTATTCCAAGTTTCTTAAGGACATGTGTACGCCAAAGCGAAACTTAGCGTACATAAGAAAGCTTTTCTAGCTAGTCATGTAAGTTCAATTATACAGAGTAGTACGGCCCTTAAGTACAAATACCCAGGTTCCCCAACCATAGCTTGCACAATAGGAAACTACCGGGTAGAAAGAGCCTTACTCGATTTAGGAGCCAGTGTGAATTTACTGTCGTACCATGTGTACCTCCAGCTAGGACTAGGCGATTTGAAACCGACTCAGATGACTTTGCAATTAGCTGATAGGTCTGTGAAAATTCCTCGTGGTGTCATAGAGGATGTTTTGATTGAAGTGGATAAATTTATTTATCCAGTGGACTTTGTTGTGCTTGATACCAGACCTGTGCCTGATCCAGAGAATCATATACCGGTTATACTAGGTCGCCCGTTCTTAGCAACATCTAATGCGATCATCAACTGTCGTAACGGTGTTATGAACTTGTATTTTGGTAACTGACTATTGAGTTGAATATCTTCAACATTAGTAATCAACCACCTGAGCTTGATGACCCCACTTTAGAAACCGTCAACATGATAGAGACTCCAGTTCAGGAGTCATTACCAAACACTTTGATAGAAGACCCGTTAGCAAAATATCTAGCCCACTTTGGATTATAGTTTGATGAGTTAGGCCCATCAGAGACCTTACCTGTGATTGTAGCTCCAGATTTGGATAGTGACCAAGAGAATAGGCTAGTAACCGTGCTTCAGGACAATCAGAAAGCCTTAGGAGGGACCATAGAAGATATTAAGGGAATTAGCCCAACAGTTTGTATGCTCCAGATCCATTCAGAGGAGGAATCCAAACCGTCTAGGGAGATGCAGCATAGGCTCGACCCATTAGAAGATCCATTAGAGAAATGCCTAGCCAACTATAGAATTGATGGCGATAATGATAGTGTTATTAATGAAGTGAGCACTTTGTTAGGTTCTGCACCACCAGATTGTACTTTAGAAGAAGCAATTGACTATTTTTCGAGAATCTAACGATCCGGAAATGAGGGAAATTGTTATTAGTCTATCTAGAGACACTGAAAACTCTAAGTTTGGGGGTGAATATCATTCTCCATGTGCTATACCATTAACTCTTAGGAAGGTCCCTAGCTTGGGACCTGACATATGCACGTCTGCCATTTTACAAGATCATCTTCGAGCTAGATCCAATGATCATCCTCTTCAGAAAGAAGTTCAGTTGCCAAAAACCCATCCTCTGGTCGATGTGGTTTACCTAGATAGGGATCAAAGTGTGTTCAGATTGTTTATCTTCGTAGCTTGCTGTTGTTTCCTTCTATTGTGGATAACACTATTTGATTCAGATGATCCACAGTTGTTCCGATTATTGCTATATGATTTAAGGAGGTAACTTATGCTCATGCAACACTGTAATATCTTTCCCTAATTCCTTTTCGTGCAATGTTTAGAAACATTGAGGACACTGTTTAATTTAAGTTTAGGGGTATTGGGAGACTTTTTAGGATTAATAAGATTTGGAATTTAGAAGCATGTGAACAATTCAGGGTGACACTAACCACTCTAGGTAGATGGAAACTTAGCCATTTTGCTATAAGGATTGGTGTGCCCAGCTAGATGGTCTATTCATAAAGGAGACAGAGTTTAGGTGTTAGAAATAACATGATAGTTGTCACCACCACATCACGTTCTGTTTTATTATTTGCAATTTCGTGTTTCTCTGAGAGTATTGGTGGGTCCTAGCATCGACATGTTAATTAGCACTGGAATGACATTTAGTTTGTTGAGATCATGCCCCACATGAATAATACGTTAGTGTTTTAGAGTTATGTGTGTGGTCTCCCTGTCTCCGTCGCCTAAGCAAGCGTGGAACGCAGGATCCATGGGAACACACATATATTAGGTGTCAGAAGAAAAAAAAAATCGAAAAGAAAAAAAAAAAAATCGAAAAAAAGTTAGAAAAAAATAGTATTGGTATTTTAAAGTTCTCCCTGTCTCCGTCGCCTAAGCAAGCGTGGAACGCAGGATCCATGGGAACTTGTAAATATTTTTAGTTAGTAGTAATCGTTGAAAATAAATGGGGAGTATCTCGACACACTAGGTTTCATCTTGGTACTGACCTTCAGACAGATATGGGACACATCGTTCGCCTCGGTCAACATTTGCGATCTTCTACAGTCTACGTTCATCTTCTAAGTCTTTTCATGTGATGGGTGGTTAGATAACTGTCTGAGTAGAACTCTGTTGTCTTAGATATGAATTTTAGTATGCTTGAGTTAACACTCGTGTACAGTGATTTTCCAACCAAACTTTTTTGTTTAGTGAAAATAGTAGGAGTTCGGTTAGATAGATAATAAATCTTATTAACCAAACTTTTTAGTCCCAAAATGGGAACAAAATGTTAGGTTGCGCAATATTATTTTATTGAAATCAAACATTACTCTGGTTTCGATAACTTTGGTCTAATGTTAGCCGATTTTTTTTATGCTTAACCGGACTTTATGTTCGGTTAATTCGACGAATAATTTTCATAACCGAACATTTACATTTGTTTATCCATATTTAAATTTTTATGGACAAATTTATTTCTTTAGGCTCCAAAAGAAGAAGGTAAAGACAATGGAGAAGGAAAAAAGAAAAGGATCAGAGGAACAGTGCTAACAATCCCCTCAACTACGTTGAAGTTTCTTCTAATAAAGGATCAGAGGCATAAATGATTAGAAAGATGAAGCCTGATACTAGGACCAAGTCGAGAGTAACAAGGAAAGGAAGAATTACAAAAGATCAATGATATTGATCACTATGTGTGTTTTCTTTCGTTTTTCTCGGATGTTTTAAGTTATTTTGAACAAGTTTTTTGAACAGTAAATGATGAACCTAAAAGGAATTGAACACAATTGGATTAAGCTAAAATTGCATTGTAGGAATTGAAAGTGAATTACATTTTTTTCAAAAATAGAAATTCCGAATGAATAGAAAAATTGTAATAATTTTTTTCCATAATAGAGTGGTAAGACAATATATTTCCACAAATCGTAGTATTCCATAAACTCGAATGATCTTCGCGACTTTTGAAAATACCGGGTCCAAGCCAATTGTTTATGCGCATCACTAATGCTAGATTTACTCTAGATGAAGATTTATCACTAACCCTAGGTTTATTAGTGTCGAACTTATGAAAATGTGAATAGGAAAAAGATGATTCACAAATACTAATACAATTGATTGAATTACACCTCTTTTGAAGACTTTCTTTTGTTTATTATCTTTTTACGTTCTTATGACCATAAGATGTTTGGAATTTATCTAAGTGCACAATTGGGTATCTTGTATGCTGATAGACACATTTTAGTGTCTAATTTGCACCTTAATTTCTAGTAAGTTAGTATTCGATTTTGCGTATATTACGTGTTTTTATGCTTTTGTAGGTACATTTGAAGAATAAAGATTTGTGGAAAAATTGGCTCAAAAAGTGATAAAGGCACCCAAGGAAAAGTGTTATTGGCACCCCAAGAATGGATAAGGGACACCCTAGGATCGGCCGAGTCAACCCAGCGGGTCAACCAGGCGAGTCAACCCAGCGAGCCAGCGAGTCGACTCAGCCGAATCGCCGATTCAACTCATCGGGAAGAACTGGATAGTTCTGTACGTGTTAAATTCAAGTGATTTGTAAGTTTTTTTTTGCTTCCAGATTGTTCCACACGTTAATAGATATCCCACACAAGTCATAACAATCGAGAAACAGCAAAAAAATCCCGTGAAATCAGCTCGGAAATCATGTATGTGGCCGGAATCATGTTTCAATTGGGATTGGGATTTGTGGGTTGTTTGAGAGAGTTCTATTAGGTTTACAACTCTCTCTAGGGTTTATACAACCTATATAAACCAAGAGAAGCCAAGAAAAAAAGAAAAAAAAAACCTATAGAAGAAAACAGAGAATTTCGGCCATAATTCCGTCACCGTCCGGTCACTGCTACTGCACCGGCCGGCTGTTCTTCATCCAGCCATCACCGGAGAAGAAGACTCAGCAACATTTACATCTGCTGCTGATTCAAATATTTCTGTTGCCAATCTTCTTGTATCTTTATTGCTTAAAACTTTCCTGTAACAGCTGAACCTTCTTCTGTAACGCATATACGCGTATCAAATCAGCTGTTACACCATTATTCAACTTTGTAATCGATATTTTGAGCAATGAAGAGGTCTTTTGAGCATATTTTCTCTACAATGAGCTAATCACCATTACTGGGACGAATGAGGAAGCTTTTTCTCCAATAATTAAGTGGTAAATATATTTTTATTTATTTATTTATAATTCTTTTATTATTATTTACATGGAATTAAATTAGGAAAAAAAGGGTTATTCTTAAATAGTTGTGTTCTCTTTTGATGGGTCATGCTTAGTTAAATACTCTTGATGTCCCATGCTTAGGATTTACAATTATTGTTTTAAAAACCTATCTTTGGCATATTTTGATTAAATCGGAAAAAAGAATTATATGATAAAAATTACTATCACTTGATTTATTGGTTAAAAGTGGAATCCTGAATCCTAGTTTTTCCCCATATTTTATAAAAAATTATCTTTATTTTATTTTGTTTTCTTTAATTAAAATTAAGTCTATAATTAAACCTTCACAAGTCTGAGAATCGAACCACTTTATTTACCACTTTTAAAACTACAACATATGCAAATATAATGCCAGAGAGAGAATTCTAATCCGTAATTGTTAGAGCAATCTTTACACAAGTAGCGAAACATTATTCGTTGCGAAGGGATTTTATAGACAATAGTGTGAAATAGATAACTCTAGGTTAATGTGTCGAACTTATGAACATGTGACTAGGAACAACTTGATTCACAAATACTAATACAATTGATTGAATTACACCTAGAGAACCTATTTAGGTGGTTCACTTGATTAGAATCCGCTAGAGAACTTATTCTATGAGGTGAATTTAGGAATCTAAAGATTAGTTGAACTTATAACTTTTCTTAAGTTGTTAACAATCGAAATTCATTGAAGATTAAACTTGTAAGATTAATAATATCTTTTCTCGATAGCGTAGAAAGATTCCTTAATCAATTCCTTCTCATAATTTGTTAACAAAATACAATTTTCAGATTCACTAAATCACAATAATCTTACTTAAAATCACTTTTATAACAAATTTTACTCAAAACCTCCTTTGGGACCGAACCTACTTGTCAATATACTTTTTATTAGTGTTAGAAAAGTAGAGAAATATCATTTTTAAATTTGAAACCTCATCAAAATTGGCGCCGCTGCCGGGGAGGCAGTGGTAGTATTAAGTTGTTATTTTTCTTTTTAGTTATTCTTTTTGCTTTTTGTTTCAATTTTAGTTTTACTAATTTCGTTTCCAAGAATATGATTTTCAGGTACTGTTTCTCTTGTGAATGCTTAAAGAGGGAAAAACAAGTCCCATTGGTATACGTCTTCGATCAGGCACCTTATGAAGATACTTCGTTTGAGAAGTGAACACTCCGCTTCCTCCTAGTTCTTCACCAAGTGAATTTTCATACTCAGATAAAGAGGAAGATTACATCGAAGAGATGGGTGCTCCTCCATTTGCAGAGAAGAAGTTGGGAGAGTTGACATCTTCATGTTTAGACTCACAACCACTACGCATTAACATAGATGCACCAGTGGAGCTGAAGTCGAATCTGATTCATCATCTACCTAAGTTCAAGGTACATACGGGTGAAAACCCAAATCGTCATCTTCAGCAGTTTCAGAATACGATGATGAGTCTTAGGCATGGAACTGCAGACAGTTAAATGGCTATGTTACAAGCTTTTCCATTCTCATTGACGGAATTAGCATAAAAATGGTTGTAATTCCTTTCTTCAGGGATTACTACAACATGGACGGATATGAAAAAGCTTTTTCTATAGAAGTATTTCCCTGCTTCCAATGCGGCATATGTTCATAAAGAGATTAGTAGCATTATGCAGATTATTGGGGAATCTCTTTATGATTATTAGGAGAGGTACAAACGGTTGTTGGCAAGATTCCCACACCACAACATCTCTTCAACACTTATCATTCAATATTTGTATGAATGATTACTTCCGAAACATAGAAACTTGATTGATACGGCTGCAGGAGGTGCACTTAATGAGAAGACGATCTCACAGGCGACTAGTTTGATTGAGAGTATGGCTTCAAATGTGCAACAATTCTATAACAGGAATAACTCTAATATCAGAAGAGATAGCGAGATAATAGAGTTTTCACAATCAGAATAACGGTTGAACAACATAGAGAAAGTAGTCAACGAATAGCTGCAGTGATTATTCCTACATATGAAGAAGAGGCCGAACAAGTGAATATTGTGTTCCCTCGTCTACACCTTTATTGGGTAGACCTTTCATGAGAACCGCTAGAACTAAGATTTATGTCTTTAAAGGAATCTTAACGATGGAATTTGATGGTGAAAACATAAGCTTCAATATGTTTGAAGCTATGAGATATCCTAGTGATGTAGACTCTTGTTTCTAAATTGATCTGATTGATTCTTTAGCTCAACAAATGTTCAATTTAAGAGTGATGATACCTTACAAAAATTCATAATGAAGAGTTTAGATTGTGGAAGTCATAATAACACAAAAAAGTGATGTAGAAATTAGTGATGAACTTAAGGAAGTTATTTTCTCTCTTAATTCATTACAAGAACTTTCACCTAGGAATGAAGTTTTTCATGTTTCATTATCTTGTACTAATGAGAAACTTTTACCATCGATTCCGCAGGCACCTATCCTTGAATTGAAACCTCTTCCGGATCACCTGAAATACATATATTTAGGTGATAAGGAAGAGTTACCGGTGATTATTTCCAAAGACCTTACCAAGGTGCAAAAAGAAAAACTTGTTCGAATGCTAAGAGAGTACAAGTCTGCTATTGGGTGGACTATTGTCGATATAAAGGGAATCATCCCTTCCATCTATATGCACTGAATACTTCTTGAGGAGGGGGCTAAACCAACAAGAGAAGATCAACATCGTTTGAACCCTCCGATGATGGAAGTAGTCAAGAAAGAGATCCTAAAGTTGTTGGATGTACGGGTTATCTATCCCATATCCGATAGAAAATGGGTAAGCCTGGTTCAACTCGTTCCAAAGAAGTCCAGTATTACGGTGGTGAAATACGAAGACAATGAATTGGTCCCTACTAGAATTCAGACCGGTTAGAGAGTTTGCATTGACTACCAAAAACTCAATTCTACCACCCGAAAAGACCACTTTCTTTTACCATTCATTGATCAAATGCTTGAGATATTGGTTGGACACTCTTATTATTGTTTCCTTGATGGTTTTTCAAGTTATAACCATATTGTAATAGCTACGGAAGATCAAGAGAATACGACTTTTACTTTCCCCTATGGCACGTTTGCATATAGACGTATATCATTCGGCTTGTGTAACACTCCCACCACTTTTCAACGTTGTATGGTAAATATATTTTCAGATTATGTAGAAAGCATCATAGAAGTGTTCATGGATGACTTTAGTGTGTATGGTAATTCTTTTGACAAATGCTTAGACAACCTTACACTTATTCTTAAAAGATGTGTAGAAACAAATCTTGTGCTTAATTGGGAAAAATGTCACTTTATGGTAGACCATGGTATTCTGCTAGGCCATATTGTATCCTCTAGGGGATTAGAAGTGGACAAGGCTAAGATATATGTGATTAAAAACTTACAATACCCCACAACTTTGAGGGAGGTTCGTTCTTTTCTTGGCCATGTAGGTTTTTATATGAGGTTCATCAAAGATTTCTCCAAGATTGCAATGTCCTTGTGCAAACTTTTACAGAAAGAAGATACCTTTGATTGTGACGAGGGATGCAAGAAGGATTTTGACATCTTGAAAGAGTTGTTGACGACCACCCCAATCATCAAACCACCGGACCGGAGCAAGCCATTTGAGTTTATGTGTGATGCTAGTGATTATGCCGTTGAAGCCGTGTTGGGACAACAAGATGGTAAAGTTCTGTATGCCATTTATTATGCTTCTAGAACTCTCAATGGTGCACAAATCAACTACTCAACCAATGAAAATGAGCTCTTGGCTATAGTGTTTGCGCTAGAGAATTGTAGATCTTACTTGGTGGGTACGCAAGTGATTGTTTTTTCATACCATGTGGCACTTCGGTACTTACTAACAAAGAAAGATGCTAAGCCAAAACTCATAAAGTGGATACTTCTTCTTCAAGAGTTCAACATCCAAATTAAGGACAAGAAGGGAAGTGAGAACACCGTAGCGGATCATCTAAGTAGATTGGTTATGTCCGAAGAAGGGATTCCTTTGAAAGATAGCTTCCCGGATGAGCAACTCTTTACGGTCAATGGCACAACCCCATGGTACGATGATATTGTAAACTACTTGGTGACGGGACAAGTACCTAGTACCTTGTCTATTTTTTTGAAATACAATCTTAAGAAAGTTGCAAATCAATATACATGGGATGAACCTTATTTGTGGAAGCATTGTCCCGATCAAATGATCTGAAGGTGCGTTCTAGAATCTGAATCTATTCTGAATTTTAGTCATTCATATGCTTGTGGAGGCCATTATGGATCTAAGAGAACGACTCTCAAGGTTCTTGAGAATGGTTTCTATTGGCCTACTTTATTTAAAGATGCATACTTGTTTTGTAAAGATTGTGATAGATGTAAACGAACCGGAAATCTAGGTGTTAGAAATCAAATGCCACTAACACCAATTCTCCCCGTAAAGATATTTAATGTGTGGGTTATCGATTTTCTGGGGCCTTTTGTGAATTCTTATGGGAATGTTTATATACTTCTTGTCGTTGATTAAGTTTCTAAATGGGTGGAGGCTAGAGCCACCAAGACTAATGATTCTCAAGTTGTTTGTGAGTTTATGAAGTAACATTTTTTTTCCAGATTTGGCACACCTTGTGTGGTGATCAGCGATGGAGGTTCCCATTTTCAGAGATTCTTTCACGCTCTTCTAAAAAAGTACAACATTACTCATAAGGTTGGCACACCGTATCATCCGCAAACGAGTGGACAAGCTGAAATTTCCAACCGTGAGATAAAGTCCATTATAGAGAAGACATTGAACACTACGAGGAAAGATTGGAGTTTGAGACTCAACGATACTGTATGGACATATCGGACAATGTACAAGACGCCTATTGAAATGTCTCCTTTTAGGTTGATTTATGGTAAACCTTGTCATCTTCCCGTAGAACTTGAATACAAGGCTTATTGGGCCATTAGGATGTGCAATATAGAACTAGATGCTGCAAGTAAACAAAGAAACCTTGAACTCAATAAGTTGGAAGAAATACACAATGATGCATATGAAAGTTCACGAATCTACAAGGAGAAAACTAAAACTTTCCATGACAAGATGATTTCTCGGAAAAGTTTTGTTATAGGGAAGAAAGTTTTTTTTTTCCATTCTCGTCTTAAATTGTTTCTCGGTAAACTTAGGTCCGATGGGTTGGACCGTTTGTTGTTACTAATATGTTTTCTCATGGTGCACTTGAGATTTCTAGTCCCAAAATAGGGAATTTTTTTAAGGCGAACGGTCATCGAGTGAAACCATACTATGAGAAATTTGTGTCGGAGAATCAAGAAATCATAAAGCTGAGTGATCCACTACCTCTGGGGGAGTAGGAACGGACGAAGTAGAGATTCAGACTGACGACTTTAAACCAAGCGCTGCATGGGAGGCAACCCATTGGTTTAGTATTTCTTTTACTTTTGCTTATTTTTTCTGAATTTTCATATCATTGTAGGATTTCCCACCTTGTTTCACATCGGATGAGTTAAGTTACATTGAGGACAATGTAAAGTTTAAGTGTGGGGGAGTGGTTAAGCATATAGAATTCTTAAGTATTCATTTAGAGGTAGAAATTTTTTAACTTTTTTGTAACTATTTGCATGAAACCTCCAACTTTTAGAGATTTTAAGTCACTCAGTATACTTCTAGCTAAGTTTACATATGGATTTCTTACCGAAATAAGTGAACTTAGATGTATTAGAGAACTATATTCGGGTTTCTTAGTTGTTCAGAGGCTAGAGATGACAAAAAGGGACTTAAACGACCGATAGAAAATTAGGTGCAGAAAGAATACAATATAAGAGAGATTCAATACCCATGAGTGAGGCACCAGATCTTCAATTCTTTGTACCGGTCTAAATTATTCGTTTAGAGTGTTTCATCTGCGCAAACTTCGGGTGGACTGATGGGCTACCCAACCTCGCACCAATTTCAATACTTCTTTTTGATCTCTTGAGTGCTATTTCTATCAATCATGAGGGTGACATCAGAATTGCGAAAAAACCTTACCTTGTAGTTTGATTTACAGTTGGCACCACTCTATCTCTCTCTCTCGCCAACAAAAGGTCTAAAGAAACACCATCATCATCAACATGCGGAACATTACAAATTTGAAGAAAAGTGGAAGACGTTCAAGGTTTACAAGCAACAATACAAAGAAGAGTAAATTTTAGATTCAAAGTGAAGTAACAATACAAAGAGCAGAATTCTATATACTAGTTTAAGACTAAGTACAAGAGCGAAGAAATCAAAAGAAGTGAATTTTTGTAAAGTTAATGATACCGAGACAATACAAGTTGTAAAGAATCAAGTCGTAAAGTCCTTTCCTCATGACCATATTAGTTTCATTGTTATTTTTTTAGTTTGTATATCATAAATCTCTTGGAAAAAAAATGAAAAAAAAGTTAAAAAATAAAAATAAAAAGGCATTTTATATTGTTTTAGAGTATATTTATTTTTGTATTTATTCGTTAAGGCCGTGGGAAAGAATAAATCTATTAATAAAAGTTTTAAGCAACAAGTACTGGAGCAGAAAAATGTTTATCATCTACAGTTGAAGCAAAAGAAGTTTCTATGTGACGCTGTGAAAGTGGTGTTGATTGTAGATTAGGTGAGAAGGTGAGTGAGCATTCCTATCCTCGCATGATGGTTGATCTCCTTTCGTAGATATTATCAGAAAACATTTATTTTTCTTCCCACGTTTCTATGGGATATTCAAATATAATTCAGAAGATTTTTCCTTTCCACCATTCAACGTGTGCAGGGTTTCTATCTTCATTTCTTCCTGCACACATGAGAACCATAAAGTGCGTCCTTTGAGTGCAAATTTATAAAACCCTATTGGTGAGGCAGAAGTCGACACATTTGATCGCTCTCGAACCTAAATTCTTTCATATGGTGGTTTTCTCCCAACTCAAGAGTTAAGCATGAGAATAATGTTCTTTGATACATCTAACTTGTTATTATTAGTGTGCAGAAACTTTATGTCCTCTTAGTTCTTTAGATGCATATGCTTTGAAATATTTAACAGTTGTAGTGGGTTTTGTGGGTACATTTTTTGTAAACCCTCACGAGACTATAACTCGTCCACTAGGGACACCTAGGGGTTTAAAGGCTTATTACACATGCTAATTGTAATTGTATCCTCAACGAAAGGGAGTTGTATATTTTAGTTTAGTTTAGTTTGCTCGAGGAATAACAAATTCTAAGTGAGGGGGAATTTGATAGGTGTCTAAAACACCTTAATTAATATCTATTGTTTACACTTTCTTTGTTATTTATCTTATAAATTATGTGTATTACGTTTGCTTTCTATTTTATAGGTATTATGGAGTCATTTTAAGTAAGAAAAAAAGAATTGTCAAAAAGGACGAAAAGGTCATTTCATAGGCAAGTACTATTGGGATCTCATCTGAGGATACGGGGCAACCATATGAATTCATTTATTAACACTGAGGGGCAACCAAGTTTGGGCGCCTATATCTAGTCCACTATTAAACCTAAAAGGCTAGGTCGAATTCTCTCTTTCTTCTTTTCTCTCAAACAGCTTCTTCTGCTTCACCACCATGTCGTCACGGCTAACCAAGGTAATCTCAGGCGAGAAGATTGTGGCATTGATGAGTTGTTGGTGATGAATGGTCGAGACAGAGTTCATACTGATGGTTAAGTTGTAGGAGGAGAATTTACAGGGATTGAAAAAGATATGAATCTGAGAAAGAGATTGAAGTTCTTGACTTCGGTGTTGACAGTGAAACAAATAGAAGAAGGTTGTTTGTGATAATGGGTTTTGGTTGAACTGGTAGAACAACTTGAACGAAGAAAGGGTTTTTGATGAGTCGCTGTTAATTGAAGAAATTTGAGTTTGAGAGCTTGTTTTGGATTGAAAACTTGAAAGATAACTCAGAAGAAATCAAGAGATGTGGTATGTGGTTCGAAAGATCCGGACAAAGAAAATAATGGGGACGATTGTGGTAGTTCGAAGTGATGAAGATGGGTTTCATCTGATTTGCAATTTTAGTGACGTTGAAAAAAAGGATGAGCTTGTTGGTGGTTGAAATAGTGCAGTTCAAGGCAGAGATGGGTTTTGCGACAAGAAATAAAGAATGAAACTGATGTGGAATGGATTTGTGATCTCTGATTTTTGACATCTACCATTGTGTTTTCTAGGGTTTGATACAAGTTGAAGAGAAGCAGCGGAAATCGAGAAATATGCATCTTGGGTTTGCTTTATTGTTTTTTTTATATATTTAATTCAATTTGTGACTCCAAAACTATGAGTAGTTAATTTTCTTATTGATTATGGAGGATTTTGAAACTTTGTAACATGATTTATTAATCAATTTTTGTAAGTTAAATCTTTTGAAGACTATCTTTTGTTTATTATCTTTTTCCGTTCTTAAGACCATAAGATATTCACAATTTATCTAAGTGCGCAATTAGGTATCTTCTATGCAAATCTAATTCTAGTAGAGAGAATTCCAATCCGTAATTGTTAGAGCAATCTTTACATAAGTAGCGAAACATTATTTGTTGCGAAGGGATTTTTTAGACAATAGTGTGAAATAGATAACCTAGGTTAATGTGTAGAACTTATGAACTAGGAACAACTTGATTCACAAATACTAATACAATTGATTGAATTACACCTAGAGAACCTATTTTAGGTGGTTCACTTGATTAGAATCCGCTAGAGAACTTATTCTATGCGATGAATTTAGGAATCTAAAGATTAGTTGAACTTATAACTTGTCCTAAGTTGTTAACAATCAAAATTCATTAAAGGTTAAACTTGTATGATTAATAATATCTTTGCTCGGTAGTGTACAATGATTCCTTGATCAATTCCTTATCATAATTTGTTAACAAAAATACAATTTTCATATTCACTAAATCACAATAATCTTAGTTAAAATCACTTTTGTTTTACTCAAAATCTCCCTTGGGACCGAACCTACTTGTCAATATACTACTTATTAGTGTTGCAGAAATAGAGAAATATTATTTGTGAGTTTGATACCTCATCATTTGTCATTGATTTTCCAACCAAACTTTTTTGTTTAGTGAAAATAGTAGGAGTTTGGTTAGATAGATAATAAATATTACAAACCGAACTTTTTAGCCGAACTTTTTTGAAGTCGAAATTACTCTGGTTTTGGTAACTTTGGTTTCATTTTATTCGAATTTTTTGATTCTTAACCGAACTTTATGTTCGTTTAATTCGATGAATAACTTTCATAGCCGAACATTTACATTTGTTTATCCATATTTAAATTTTTATGGACAATTTTTTTTCTGTGAGCTCCAAAAGAAGAAGGTAAAGACAATGGAAAAGGAAAAAGAAAAGGATCAGAGGAACAGTGCTAACAATCCCCTCGACTACGTTGAAGTTTCTTCTGATGAACGATTAGAGGCATAAGTGATTCGAATGATGAAGCCTGATACTAGAACCAAGTCGAGAGTAACAAGGAGTGGAAGAATTACAATAGATCAATGATATTGATTACTATGTGTGTTTTCTTTCATTTTTCTCGGATGTTTTAAGTTATTTTGAACAAGTTTTTTGAACAATATGTAGTAAATAATGAACCTAAAAGGAATTGAATACAATTGGATTAAGCTAAAATTGCATTGCAAGAAATGAAAGTGCATTACATTTTTTTTCAATAATAGAAATTTCGAATGAATACAAAATTATAATAATTTTTTTTCAATAATAGAGTGGTAAGAAAATATCTTTCCACACGTTGTAGTATTCCATAAACTCGAATGATCTTCGCGACTCTTGAAAATACCGGGTCCAAGCCAATTGTTTCTGCGCGTCACTTATGCTAGCTTTACTCTAGATGAAGATTTATCTCTTTGCACAAACTATGTGATTTTTTATCCAAAGAAGGTGAAGAACGACGTCAAAATGGTTTAGTTAGTATGAGTTATTGGGGCAGAATTCTTGAAACCTTCTGCAGCGAAACAGGTAATCCTCACAACAAGGATTGTCCGGCGTTGTTTTGTAGATTTCAAACTATAAGAAAAAAAATCGAAGAGTTTATAGCTTTTATTCGGGTTGTCAATCGCTATCAACTTAGGGGTGAAACCAACGATGATGTTGTAGTGCGAGCTCGATAGGAATGGAGAAGATGGAAAGAAAAGAATTTCGAAAACGAAGCTCATTATGACATCCTTTGTAAGTTTCTCATAACATGTATAGGGTGTTGATGCTAAAAATATAATCGATTTCTATATTTGTAATTGTGTGTTAGTAGAAATATTGGTTTCTAGCCTTGTAATTCAGTGTTAGTGGCATATTTTTTTTTGAAACTCTTGTGTAATGTTCAGCTAGGTATTGCACAATCCATAGTAATGTTCGGCTAAAGATTATAATTTCAAACTAGCCGAACTTCTGACACCAAAAAACCTGGTAAAATCATAATTATTCGACTGTATGTAATAAATAAGTCCTAACCGAACTTCTAGCCCCATAAATCCATGTTAATAAAGAAGTTTGGTTACCTGCAATATTCTAATACTAACTGAACTTCTGACAAACTGAGTCTAGAATATTTTATAAGTTCAGCTAGGTTTTATATTACTCGAACTAGCCGAACATTAAGTGTTTTTTAATTAGCTAGCCGAACTTAGTCCAAGCCTCCATTAACACAGACTTCGGAAACCTGTGTTCTTCAATGTCCTAGACGAACTTATATCGAGCTAGCCGAAATTAAGCTATAAAGTTTGATATTTTCACCAAATTTAATCCAATCCAAGCAACAAAAACTCATTAACAAGTATACCCGAGTATCCCAAACATTGTAATCTCGTAAAAACCCTAATTTTGGGGTTGAGATTGGGTTTTGAAAAAAACATTCACCATCTAACAAATCATGCATCACCGGATCTTTACGAAGATTGACGAATAATTTGTTTGTTATACGGTTTCAAGGTTCCAATTCCTCTGATTTTACACTAGAATCCTTCATTTTGAACTTAAGAATCACCAAACCTAAGTTTTAATATATTTTTTCAAAAATTCTTCTTCTTTTTTTCTTCTCGCTCACACTAATTCTAATTCTCTAGCTCAAATGTTTTATCTAACTAATCTAATCTTAAACTAATAATCAACTAATTTAACTAACTTAATTAACTTAATTATTACCTTTTAATTAAGTAATGATATTTTGACCATTACCTCTATCTAAGTATTACTTCCTAATAACCTAATTAAAATGGGGGAGATGGTCCCCTCAAATTCAGAGGGTCCTAAAAAAATTGTTCCATTTAAAGTATCAACGAAAACACTCCCTCTGTCTCAGTTTACAAGCCCAATATAACAACTAAGAGATGTTTGCCCCAAGAAAGCCCAAGCCTAAAATTTATGTTTCTTTCCCTTTCCCTCTTGATCTGCCCCCTCTTAGATGATAAGTCCAGAATAACATCATATTGTTGTATATAGCCTTTCTCCTTTCTTGTTGACAGTCTTCTTGTTAGCTATGGCCATGAATTGATCATTTACCATGTCAACAGAGAAAAGAGAGAGAGAGAGAGAGAGGAGAAAATACATAGTCAAATTCATTCTCAGTATGACAACTATTAGTACTATGCATGAAGCATGGGTCAAGACGTCAAGTTCCGTCGCGTTATTACTTAAGTAGCTTGCATTTCAACAAACTTTTTGTACATTTCTTTTATGGAAATGGGCCCAAGGAAGATGTTGGAAGAATGTTAAACTAGGTTGCCTAAGATGGTGAATGTCAAACTATCCCTAAATATATCAGTTTTTAACAAATGTATTTAAAATTTTATTAACTATAATTAAACATTTTTACCAAATGGTTAAAACCCTAACAATGATTGCCTAAATTAAGATATTTTTACTAGATCATGTAAGGATACGGAGTGTAAATAAAATTTACCTAACCCCACTTTTTACTTGTAAATTTAGAGACACATGGTCGGTTTTGAATAATAGATATATGTAGGGACGGAGCTAGTTTACAGTATAAGCGTGTAGTTGCACATCCAATTTAGCTGGCTTCTAAATCTAATTATTACTATTACTATAATTATTTATTTTTTGATTATAAAATGGGTTCCCAAACAAATTTTGTACTGCAACTCCCATCCAGCTTGTGCAAGATTTTTACACTCCCTTTCTAACAAATCTGGCTCTGCCCTTGGTGGTATGTACTGTATATAGTCAAGTTTGATCCTTGGAATGACTATTCGTGACTTAGCAGGAGTGTGCCATGATGCAAAAGGAGTGTTCATTCATGTAGGACTAGATCCTGAGCAAGGGACAAAGCAGGTGGTGAGTGTATAAGGAAGCAGCTGCATCGGCAAGGAGATTGGAACTCTCAATAAAGTAGGTTTTATATTATTCTCATTCCCAAAAGATATTACTGATCCATATAGCTTTTCTGCTTTTTTTTTGTTTTGGCTAGGTTTATGAACTGATGAAGGAAATACATACTCTGTTTTATCTTTTTGGAAATATATAAAAATTGAAATTCATTCTCAACGCGACAACCATAAGTGGGATGTGTAAAGCACGCGTCAATGTGTCTACCGTGTTATTTTAGTAGCTTGCATTTCAACAAACTTTTTGCATATTTTTTTTACGGAAAAGGGGCCAAGGAACATGTTGGAAAAATGTCAAACGAAGTTATCTAAGATGTGTGTACTTATATCATTTTGAAGTTACTTAACCTTGAAGATTAATAACAGAGTAAGCAAAGAACAGCTCATAAATGGAAGCTAGTATTGAAATTTTGAAGTCTATGGTTCGGCTAATGTCAACTTTTTTCCTTTTTCTTTGAAGCATAATGTCAACTTTGTGTTTTCCAGTAAAAGCTTCATGAGTTACTTTGAATTATCGCCGTAATAAATATTTTCAAAAGTGCTGTATAAATTATCAAATTTTATAGGAAATTACCAATCTAATAGATCCCATGGTTAAAATTGTTTTGTTTTACAATTTAGTAATTTTTAACGCAATTTGATAATCCATGTAGCAATCTTGAATGCCTTGAGATTTATTCTTTCATAATAAAAAACTAGAGTAGAGATTATGGATAGCCAAGGCCTAGTCAAAAACTCTAATTATAGCCAAGCCCGAAAAAACAACTATTGTGGGACTTGGTTATGTTTGGCCGGATATTTAAATAAAAATTTACGGATTGTGCGACCATAATATATTAATTTAAAAAATAAATACAAGGATAAAAATGTTATTTGGCAGATACTTTATATCTGTTTCAATAGGATATTAGTAGCCTGTTTGGTTGTCATTTCAGAAGTTGATTTTTGATTTCTGGAAGCAGAAAAATCAGAAGTTAGTTTGTTTATGCAATTTCAGAATGATTTCTAAAACTAAAAAGGTTAATTTTTTGTGAAGCAAAAACATTTTACTTCTGATTTCTGCTTATGGTATCCAAATAGGACATAAGAATTTGCGTACTAATATCCTGTTTCGATACCAGAAGCAAAAGTGCTTTCTGCTTCTCCATAAGAAAAAGTCAAAAGAAAAATGTTTTTGCTTCACAAAAAATTAAAATTTTGCTTTTGGAAGTTATTATAAATTTGTATACTTAAACTAATTTCTAACTTTTCTATTTTCAGAAGTCAAAAAGCAACTTCCCAAGTGATATCCAAATAGGTTTAAGACTTCGCTACCCAATAACACATATGTAGTATTGACAGCTAAGCCTTGGTTCTTGCCCACATTAAATGAAGAACCATAATGGTTGGTCTAGATCTTTTTTTTTTAACAAAAAGTTAAATTCCATTAAGGTAAGTGAGCGTTTTTAAAAACTTCTACATACATGATCGTAAGAAATTCCGGGGGATTCTCGTACCAAGTATCCTCCGTTAAATTACTTAGACAATGTTTTGCGATTTTATCGGCTAATGTATTACAATCTCTAGGCACAAAATTAACCGACCAAGTATCTATTTCATTAATAATCTCTTTGCATTCCTTGATTATATTGATTAATCTCCATTGAAGCGAGTTATCCTACTTCTTCATGTTTTCCATGATGCTTTTGTTATCCCATTCAATCACAACGTCCATTTCCTGCATCTCTCTAAGCCAATCCACCCCTTTTAGCAGAGCCAGCGCCTCTGCGTGTTGCGCGTCTCTTGCCTGGATTAGACCTTCTTTGGCTCCCCTAAAGGTACCTGCATCATTGACTAACATAAGTCCATAGCTAGCTAACTGATAATTACTAATAAAAGAAGCATCAATATTCATTTTAGTTAATCCTAGAGGTGAAGTACTCCAGCGATTGATTTTGTTTCCTCGGTGCGCTCTGTCTAAATTCATGTTGTCCTGTTGCAAAACTTCATCAACATAGAATTTGTAGTGTCTGACTTCCTGAAGAGACCCGTCTTCCTGTTGCCTAGCTCCTTCTGCATCTGTAAAGCCATAGTTTTACTGCCGAGCTTTTGCCGCATCTGCAAAGGCCGAGTGCTGGCACTCTGCGGACTCTGGTTCCTGTTGTCCCTCACATCCTGGTGCCTATTATTCTCGCGACCAACCTGGTGACCGTTGTTCCCTTGCGTCCTGCTGCCAATCTCCCCAATGTTATTTTCAATATTACTACTCCTATGGCTTATTTCGTAGCTCTTAATCTCATTCCAAATTTTGTTGACGGTGGTATTCACATTCCTGCTGATTCCTTCAAAGATCCAATCACACCTAGATCTCCATATGTGCCACATTGTGTAGGCGGCTTTCTGAACTATATCTTTATCATTGAAGTTAGTGGGAGTATCTACATTGATCCAGTTAGAAATCCATTCTCTTAAATCATTCATATTACTACCTTCCGAAGCTAACCCCGGGTCAATTAGGTACCACACATTCATCACAAACTCACATTTTAGAAACAAATGGGAGATAGTTTCAACTTCCTCCAGACATGATGGGCATCCCCTAACCATATGGTTGGCATGTATGGTGATCACCTCATTGGCAGCCACCGTATCGTTCATAATCTTCTACATAAAGTGTCTGAACTTTGGGCTAGTTGTAATGTGGTCCAGTTTCAGCCAGAATATGTCCTCTATATCTCCATTGTTATCATTAATCCCCCTGGTCAGCCACCTATATAGATATTTGGTCGAGAATTGACCATTTTTGGAGCTCGGCCAGATTAACTTGTCGTTATGTCTAGTCGGGCTGATATTTTTGATTTCATCCACTTGCTCTCCATTGAAAATTTGCCTAATGAGCGGAATGTTCCATCTGTTATTGTCCCACATAAGATCAGCCACCTTATGAATATTCAGACTATTGCATGCTTCTTTGATATCCCTATCATCTTTCTCTAGTTTATCCAGCCACTTGTCTTTCCAGATGTGTGTCTCTTCTCCATTGCATATGCACCATTGAGTATGCTTACGAACGTTATTTAGTCTCATTTGAATATAGTTCCAACAATAAGAACCTGCTTTGTTGATTTTATCTCTCTTGGGATCAGCATCCTTAATGTATTTGGCCTTGAGGACTTGAGAGCAGAGGCTATTTGGTTCTTGAATCATCCTCCAGGAAGTCTTCGTAAGCAGAGTTTCATTGAATATTCTCATATTTTTAGTACCAATGCCCTCTTGTCTTTTAGGGTACCCCCATAGACGACCAAGACTTGAAGTACAATCCTTTCTTGGGGTCTTTCGTTTACCAGAAGCGGTCTCTTTGTATCCTATCTATGTCATTGAGAGTAGAGATTGGTAATTTAAAACATGCCATTTGATGAACTGCGGAAGGCCCTAAAACACTTTGAATTTGGATTATTCTGCCGGCTTGAGAGACCAACCTGCCTTTCCAGGTGCTAAGCTTTTTCTCTATTCTCTCTTTGATTTCCTTAAAGTCTTCATACTTGTTGTTGTTTGAATTGAGCATGTCACCTAGATATTTCTCAGTTGGGCTAATCAACTTCATTTGCAGGATATTGGCAATGTCTTGGTGAGTTTGCCTACTGAGAGTTTTACTGAAAAAGATGCCAGATTTCTGATAGTTGATACATTGCCCCGAAGCGTCACAGAAACTATCCAGAGCACTCTTAAGATTACTAGCTTCCGTAGTGTTGGCTCTAACAAAGACCATACAATCATCTGCGAACAGCAAATGATTAATACTTGGAATGTTTGTGCTCATTTTAATCCCATTTATCTTCTTTTCGGCTTCATAATTCATCAACACCCTTGAGAGAACCTCTAACCCTGTGATAAAGATAAGGAGAAAGTGGATCACCTTTTCTTATTCCCCTAGAGGGGGAGTACTTAGGACAGGGTGATCCATTTAACAAAGTAGTAATAGAAGTAGTAGAAATGCACTGGTTAATCATAAGAATAAAATGATTGTCAAAGCCCAGACATTGCAGCGTTTTACCTAGAAATCCCCATTCTAGTCTATCAAAATCTTTACTCATATCAAGTTTCATTCCGACAGTGCAGTTCCTGCCCTTCTGTGTTTTCATGGTATGAATGGCTTCCCTAGCAAGAATAATGTTATCGCTAATTTGTCTATTACTAACATAAGCAGCCTGAGTCGGGGCTATGAATTTGTTTAATAAGGGTTTCATTCTACTCGCAAGCATGTTAGATATAATGTTATAAGAGGCATTACAAAGGCTAATAGGTCTGAAATCATTAGGACTTTGAGGATTATCACGCTTGGGTATGGGGACTTGGGTAGTTTCATTAAGCTTCCTAGGCATATGACCTGTTCCAAAGAATCTAGTGACCGTGTACACTATGTCTTTATTAACTATATTCCAGTTGTGTTGGTAGTACCCAGCTTGGAAACCATCAGGTCCCGGAGGTGCCCAAGGTTTCATATCATACATAACAAATCTGATTTCCTCATGATTGGGTATTCTGAGCAACTCATTGTTCTCTTCAGTAGTTATAACCTTAGGGATAAGGTTAAATATACTGCTGTTAAGGTTAGGAGTGGTGGTTCTCGCAATCTTAACAAAGTGAGAAGTCAGGAAATGTTGGAGTTGTTCCTTTCCAGTGATCCATCTACCATTTTCCTCTTTAAGGGACTCAATGCTATTTATTTTTTTCCTATAATTAGCCATTCTATGGAAATACTTAGTGTTAGTGTCTCTGTCTCTAAGTTTATCATCTCTAGAATGTAGTATCCAAAAGTCCCTTTTCCTATCAAACCATTTTTGAAGCTCTATGTGAAGGTCTTGGGCAGATTGGTCATTACTATGGTTCATGGCTCCCATTTGTCATCACGAAGTAACTATCTTGATGCGTTTGTTGGATGAGGTCTTGTTTGGCGTTTGTGAGTGGGATCCTTGGTAGAAATAGATTTGTTATTAGATTTAGACAATTGGTGTACAATATGCCCACACGTCTCACACCGAAATGTGTCACATTCACGTAAGCGTGTACCAAACACAATAAGCTTTTTTTTTGACAAGCAAGCATTTATTAGAGCAAAGCGATTGGAAATTACTAAATAAACACATTTGATTTTCCAACATCAACCACTATATTGTTTACCCTTATAAATTTCGTCCTCTAACACTAAACTCACACCAAAATTCAATCTTATTTATAATTTTCTATACTAAAAATTATTTTAATTCTCTAAATTTATCAATAAAAATATCTCAAATTGTATTCCAAGTCAACAATCAACACCAACTTTATGATTTTTCTGAAGCCAAACTTGAAGCTTCTCTTAATGAGATATGTGCTGGATTTAAGAAAATATAAAATGGTAAAAAGAAAAAAGAAGTTTAAGTTTCGGAAGTTACCAAAGAAAATTTACCAAAGAAGAGTTCAAGTTTCGAAAGTTAATAACCATAGTAGCCATTGTACTGATTGTAAAAACCGAGGAAAGTTTTCTTAAAAACGCATCGAATAGAAGTTACGCTAATAAAAGATAACTAATAGGCCAAATATTATCTGAAATTTTTATTGAAGTATTTATTTAATTTTTATTTTCCAAATTTGAATTTTGTTAATGAGGACGAAGTGTTATAAATTAATTCAAAATTATATATTAAAAAACGAAGTAAAGTTCATAATTAGTCTATTTTTAATTTATTCCATTTTAACTTATCGCTGCTTAGATTTACATTTAATTAACTACAACTCCTTCATTGAGCATTGCAATTCTCTGTTTGAGATCTGTTGGATCAGACATTTGGTTAGCGTCCAAAGGTTTCCCGATCGGCCAAGGATTAACCAACAACGGATATATTTTCTTTTGAAAATTACCAAGGATTATATAATGAATATATATTTTTCTATAAAAAACCACACATTATCAATAAATTTTACTAAACACAACCTACCGAAAGCATTTTCAATCAACACCATCAATATGTATTCTAAAAGCAAAGGGAACAAAATATTGTGAATACAAACATAAAAGGTTTGTCGATTATGTTACATGGATAATCATAATCTGATGCAATGCCTTTGAATGTATTCTAAATGTCTACAAGTAGGTTGTTCTAGCATCAAAGTGATCATTGGATCATAACCGGAAAAGATTAGGCATTTGCAATATCATATCCTAACTGTCATGAAAAACCATAATTGTTAGATGATTTTGTGAAGCTAAAAAAGATAAAAATGTAGTAGAATCGTGCAAAAATTCAAACTTAAAACGAAATTATAGAACTTTCAATGCGACCTCTGTGGAGAAGAAGACCACCGGAAGAAAACATTATCTCCAAAGAATTATTGAATACTCAAATCCTGATTGCAACGTTTATATGCGCATCCACACTTCTATAAAAAAAACACATATAAAAATCATTTCTAGAAATGTTTTGTGTGTAAAATATTGGAGTGGATTGGTATGAATTGATTAATTGTTGTTTTATATTTTACTTTAGTCTTATGTTGTGTTATATTCAATCAACAAAAATCGTCTTTTCCTTTCCACCATCAATAAACTATCACAACTAATTTGGACTTATCTTATTTTAAAGCAAAGTACATTAATTAGATTAAAGGTAACTACAAATACATAAATTATTCTATTTTTTTAATTAAAATTAATTAAAACTGCATAAGACAAATCTATTACATTCAAATTCAAACTAAATTAAAACTCCTCAATCAATGTCCTCGTTCAGCTAGAGGTGGTTGAGCAATTTGGAACAAAAGGGATTGAATCTGTGAAACCCCTTAAGGATGTTGAAACAAGCATCATAGTTGACTATTTTTCTTTAGATAACTACCATACCATTAGAGTTATTTTATTAAGTGTCAAAATAAGTTAGCAAAATAATTAAGGAATCCAGTAAAAAAATTTATTTATTTAATACCACTTGCTCATCAATTTTATCGGAAAAATCTTGCTCGATTACTCATTAGTAAAGCTACAAATTCCATTGCTTCCCTGCTAATCTGGTTAAAATGACTCGATAATCCTTGAGCATCACATATTCTCGGGTTCCCGATTTCTTCTGCGAACATTGCAAAATGCTATGCCAAAAACTCAACCTGACACACCTTGATTAACATTGATAAGATCGATTGTTTTTAAAAACATAAGCTCTACAAATATCTGAATTCTCTTCTTGAAAAAATTTATGACCATGAACTTTAGGAGCCATTTTTCGTGATTAGAGTAACATTAACAAAAAAATTAAAGTGAAATTAGAAGAAATTTGTTGGAATGGTATAAAAGGTGTAGAAGATGTGAAAGACTTGAATTTATAGATGATGGAATGAAAGCTGTTGGATGTATTAGTTGTTGTCGTCTGAGGCTAAGCTTACTAAGGCTTGGATGATGGTTGACCAAACTTAAGTTGATAGGTTTAAGTTGAACCGATCGATTCAACTTGAGACGGGATAAATAAATGCTCAGATTTAAACATTTAATTACCTGTCAAATTTAAATATTTAAGCATTCCCACTGTGGGTGAAAATGAAAAAAATTACCCATTTATCCACCCCACTCTCACTACTCTTAGCGAGTGTTGTTTGTTAGCAAAAAAGAAAAAAACACCTTGGGAAACGCCCCTTTTTTATACTGCAGATCAGCACATGTTAACTCGTTCAATCATGTTTTACGCCACAATGTGCCATTGAGCATCCATCCACATTGTTTGCCAGAAAAGGCCATTTTTTTGCATAGATTGGTTTAGCAGCGTTATGACTATAAGCGGCAAGTTGGCCAATTCCCAATGCCATCAAATTATCAAACATAGACCCGATTTTAAGTATCAATCATAGGCATAAGTTCATCTGTTTATATGATTTTGCTTGTAATTTAAAGCCATTTGACATTCCCTTGTTGGTAATTTATTACTATTTGTTTTTCACCTTTTTTCTATTTTCAATTCTGGTTTTGTCATTGCTGTTTTCATAAAAGCTTTTTGTTTTACTTTTTTCGCTTTTGAGCCATTTACAGTGTGTTAAAAGTAAAATTTTGACATTCATAATTGGGTTTTATGCTAAAATAAGTGTCATCATTAAATTTATGCCATATCAAAGCGCGTCTATAATATCAAGTCTGCCTGATTTTACAACAGAGCCAACAATAAGTTTTTTTAGGACAGTTATAGAATACTACGATAAACCGGGTAAAAATAGGACATCATCATCTCATCATCCTCCACAATTTACTCATCATATTCCAGCTAATTTAGATTTCTTGGATCAGAGATTTATGTAATAATAATAACTTATTCAATAAGACTAAAATTCAAACAATTCATAAATATATCAATTCTTTAACAAATTTAGATAACATTTAAAGATTTTTACGACCATAATTAAAAAAATAATATTTTGATATTAATTTTTTTGAAGCATGCCATATTCGATATGGTTGAAACTGTAATAAAGATATTATTTTTACTGGATAATTATCCCACAAGGATAAAATTACAGCCTGTACGGATTTGGGGTGTAAATAAAATTTACCATAAGATTGGATTAGGTGGAAATAGTATTTTTACCTAAAAAGACTAGCTTAGATTAGAGGATAGAGATTAATTTTAGTACTATAAATTAAGTTTTACTAATCCTAATTTCTATCTAATTCCTCCTCCTCTGTCTTTTTATATAGCAGCACTGTGGTTTCTTTCATTACCCTAGAAATATCAAAATCAAGCCTTCTCTCAATCTAGGGTTTTAATTTCCTTCTCCAATTCTGAATCAGAATATCAAGATTTTGTAACTAAATTTTTCATTATAAGTTGTGTAGTTTATTAGATCACAGAGCTAAAGAAAACTCTGTATTTGGATCCAAAATTTTAGGGTGATTTTTCTTTTTTGGTTTTTGAGATCTGGGGGTTTGTAATAATCATTTTTGTTATTGCTTCCAATAGAGAAATTATAAAAGTTTGGATTTTTAGTTTTTGAGTTTTTTTTTTGGATTTGGTTATTGTGATGGGTAAGGTAACAGTAGGAGTTACAGTAATATGTGCAGCAGCAGTATGTGCTGCAGCTACATTAATTGTAAGACATAGGATGAAAAGTTCAGGGAGATGGACTAAAGCTATGTCTATATTAAAAGAATTTGAAGAAAAGTGTGCTACACCAATTGGGAAGCTTAGACAAGTTGCTGATGCTATGACTGTTGAGATGCATGCTGGTCTTGCTTCTGAAGGTGGTAGTAAGCTTAAGATGCTTATTAGCTATGTTGATAATCTCCCTACTGGGTATACATCTCTCAAACTCTATAGAATTTTATTTTGATTTTTTTTGGAAAGTTTTTGTCTCTTTAATTGATTATTGATTGGATTGGATTGGATCATAATAGGATAAACCCACATTGATAGATTAATTCTTCATGTATTGGTATGTGGAGTTTGTGCAATATGAAATAGAGTTATTGGTTTGTGATGTTGATTGAAATAGATTATAACTTAATTGAATGGGTGTGCAATATTAATGTAGTGATGAACATGGACTATTTTATGCTTTGGATCTCGGTGGTACAAACTTCCGTGTGTTGCGTGTACAATTGGGTGGAAGGGATGGGCGTGTAGCTAAACAAGAATTTACTGAAGTCTCAATTCCTCTTGAATTGATGACTGCCACTTCAAGTGTATGTGTAATTGTGGTTTTAATATTTTTGATCTTCTGTCTCGATTTTTGGTAACGTTGTTTAGATTCTTGTTGCTGATGGTTCTTTTTGTTAAATATTTCAGGAACTATTTGATTTCATTGCTAAAGAACTCGCAAGATTCATAGCTACAGAAGGAGAAGGTTTTTTCCTTCCTCCTGGTAGTCAGAGGGAATTGGGTTTTACTTTTTCATTCCCTGTGAAACAGTTATCAATCGCATCTGGAACTCTTATTAGGTGGACAAAGGGTTTCTCCATTGATGATGCGGTTAGTTCTTCAAGCTTGCCACTAGTTTGCATACTTAAGTCATGCATATATATTTGAAGTATGAGCCAAGTAGATATCATGAACTGTATGATTAGGTAATAGCAAGATACATAGTACTTATTTATGCAGTTTGCTGCTTTTCCTCTTTTCGCATTTAAACTTCATCAACAATTTCATGTTTCTGATGAAGATTCCTTTGGTCCCTTGTGCTAGGTTGATAAAGATGTGGTGGTAGAACTAACTAAAGCCTTAGACAGACAGGGGATTGACATGCGTGTGGCAGCTCTGGTAATTTTGTTTCTTAGTTTAGAGCTTTCTGATGCTATTCTTACGTATTGGTTATTCAGTTTCGATTTTTAACTGGCATTGTTGATGCAGGTGAATGATACAATTGGTACATTAGCTGGAGGAAAATATTTCAATAATGATGTTGCAGCTGCAGTTATACTGGGTACTGGAACAAATGCTGCATATGTAGAGCGTGCGCACGCGATTCCTAAGTGGCATGGTCTCCTACCTAAATCAGGAGAGATGGTATGTTGCCTTCATCGGTGATCACTCTTTAAGAATTTATATCCTAATTTGAATATCTTTTTCTGCTTTAAGTAATCAATTTGATCAGTTAAAACACCTGAATTAAGCAATGCATCTGGCAGATAAAGAAATATTCTAATATTTGCTTTCTAATTCTTTAGGTTATCAACATGGAGTGGGGTAACTTCCGGTCATCACACCTTCCTGTGACTGAATATGATCAGGCATTGGACCAGGAGAGTCTTAATGTTGGTGAGCAGGTAAAGTGTGGACCTCTATTTTTCTTAATTGAAAATTAGCTGGCGTCTTTTCAGTGCTTTTGAATATATTTTCAGTGCTTTTGAATGTCTTTTCAGTGCTTTTAAATGTCGTATCCTCATTATTTTGAACAGATTTTTGAGAAGATAATTTCTGGGATGTATTTGGGAGATATTGTACGTAGAGTCCTCTGCAAAATGGCTGAAGAGGCTGGATTTTTTGGTGATATTGTTCCACCAAAGCTTAGGACTCCATTCATTTTGAGGTATACCATCCATTTCACCTATAATGAAAGTATTTGCTAAGTTCTGCATTTGACTACCCGCTTCTTAGGTTTTGCTTGAATTCTTTGTATACAAACCTAAATGCGAATTATGCAGGACTCCTGAAATGTCTGCCATGCATCATGACACATCTCCAGATCTGAGAGTGGTTGGGAGCAAATTGAAGGACATCTTTGGGGTATGGTTTTGTTTGTTTTCTCCTATATAGTTGAACTGTTTACCCCTTTTTTTTGTATAAACAGTGGTAATAAAGACAAGTGACAATTCTAAATCTGGGATGGTTTCTGTTTTCTTTTATCAGATATCTAGTACTTCCCTTAAAACAAGAAGAGTTGTTGTAGAGCTCTGCAACATTGTTGCGACACGTGGTGCCCGTCTTTCTGCCGCAGGGATCTTGGGTATTTTGAAAAAGATGGGAAAAGATACGGTGAAGGAGGGAGAGAAACAGAGGACTGTTATAGCCATGGATGGAGGATTATTTGAGCACTACACCGAATTCAGCTCCTGTTTGGAGAGCACCCTTAATGAGTTACTCGGAGATGAAGTTGCACACACCGTTGTTATTGAGCATGCAAACGATGGCTCTGGAATTGGAGCTGCTCTTCTTGCAGCTTCTCATTCTCAGTATCCCGAAGTTGAAGAATCCTGATAAAACAGAATATCGAGGAAACAAATATTTTGTTGAGTAATAATAATTTCTCCTTTTTCCTTTTCAGTCACTTCTTTCTCTGTAGTCAATTGTTTCTTTCTACATCAGAAGAGTTCTCTTTTTTTTTTTTTAAATGGTCGTTGTTGGGCATGGTTAATGTGATAGGTGGATTGAATTGTGTATAATTGCAGAACCTGAAAGTGTCTTGTGATTTCGCACTTCGGTCTGCCTTCTGCCCATTTTCTTCTTTCTTGCTATAAATTACATACTTGATGGCTTCGTATATGGGCGTAATATAAGTCAATACACTGTATTTTTTTCCTTCTTGTTCTGAATAAAATGGGAAATGAAACTGTTCTTTTATTTGATTTCTATTTTGTGCAAAACATAAGAAATATACATATAGGATCCCTATGACCTGATGGAAGTACAAATGACGCAGTGCTACAAGGGGCAACTTCAAACTTCCTCGGCGCTGTGAACCACGTCTGACATCCTTTTCTTACTACGACCTCCTTTGTAGGTGGAAAGGAAATCAGCAGAATGACTACTAAGAAGAAGAGGAGCAACATCATTATCAGCACTAACCAAGGCTTTCTTCTCGTATACTTCTTGAGAAGTACATAGACTGACTAGATATTGCAATGCATCTGACATAGAAGGCCTACTGGAAGGTAATGCACTTGTACACATCAACCCTAGTTTAAATACACTAGTCATTTCCTCCAAGTTGCAACCTTCTTTCACTTCTTCATCTAGCAAAGCATCCACAGATGTCTTTAGAAATCGGTCTGCTGCCCATTCAGCGAGGCTTCTGTCTTCATCTCCTTTGTTCGCTTCTCGTCCAGTAACAAGTTCCAAGAGTATCACTCCGAAGCTATAAACATCAACCTTTTCGTTTACTTTGAGTGTCCGACCATACTCTAAAAAAATAAGACCCACTCAACCAGATTAACCAACTATTCTTGAAAGACAGCTTCCATAACAAGTTAGAAAATATGGGGAAAATAAGGTAAGAGAAAAGAAGATTACCTGGAGCAATGTATCCGAAAGAGCCTGCAACAATGGATGCTGAAAATGATCCTGGCTGAACTATCATCTTAGCTAATCCAAAATCGGCAACTTTTGCTTTAAAGTCAGAATCCAATAAGATATTACTCGACTTAACATCCCGGTGAATAATCGGTGGAGAACAATTATGATGAATGTAAGAAAGTCCTTGAGCAACTCCTACCGCAATATTCAACCTCTTCTGCCAATCCAAAGTTCTCCGTTCGTTCAGATTCGATACTCCATTATTCCTCTGATGTAACCATTGATCCAAACTACCGTTTTCCATGTACTCGTAAACAAGAAGCTTTGTATACTTGCTTGACATATAGCCCATCAATTTCACTATATTATTATGTTTAATACTTCCTAGAATTTCAACTTCTGCTTGAAACTGTGTCGCATGTTTCGAATCCAATTTCCCTTTACTTGAAATCTTTTTAACTGCAACAGACTTATATGGATGATTAACGGATACCTTGTATATTTCCCCACACCCACCCCTCCCAATCAAATTACTTTTTGTTAAACCCGACAAAATCTCCGATTCAGTGAAGTCCACTAATCTCTGAAATTTTATCACCTTCCATGTTACAGAATCTTCTTCATCATCGCCTTCTTTTCGCTTATATCTACTTCTAATGGCAACCAATACCAAGATGACTGCAAGAAGTATCATTACTACAACAACAACAACTATCAAAGCGATAAATTTTGGTGAAAGCTTACGTGAAGTTTGAGAACCAGAATCGCACGATATAAGGTTTAACATTTTGGAATTGGAGCAAAGACCAGAATTGTTTAAGAAGCTGTCTAATCCAAGGTTTTCTATTTGGGACGGGATCTTTCCAGTAAGTAAATTTGACGACAGGTTAAGGAAACTTAGCTTTAAGTTGCCAATCTCAAATGGAATTGAACCAGAGATTTGGTTTTCAGATAAATCAAGCTTATTGAGATCAGGAAGTGAACCTATTTTTGGAGGAAGCACACCCGAAATCCGGTTTCTACTTAGAGTTAAAGTATCAAGCGACTTCCATGAGACTATATCCAAAGGAATCGAACCCGAAATGTCATTTCCATCTAACGCCAGATCATTAAGTTGAGAAAGAGCAGTCAGCCCCATAGGTATCTCACCAGTAAAAAGATTGTTGCTTCCATTGAACACCACCAATTGCGCCGAACCTGCAATATCCAAGGGAATCCTGCCTGTAAACCTGTTGTTCTCGATCTCTAAGCGCATTAAACTCGAACACAACTTATCTGGAAGCTCCCCAGAGAACAAATTGTCGTATAACCGAACAATTGATAAATTCACTGGCAACCAGAAACTGGCTGGAATATCACCAGCTAACATATTCTTATGAAGCATAACATCAATTAACCTAGGACACTCTGCAAACGTCTTCGGTAATTCACCTGTAAAATTATTTGAAAACGCCGAAATCCCTTCGAAAACACCACCAAAACATAAATTCTCAGGCAACTTTCCAGAAAGTCTGTTTTCACTAACTTCTAGAAACCGAAGCTTCGAATGCAACCCCAATCCTTCTGGAAGTTCACCAGTCAAGTTATTTTCAAACAACCGAATATCAGTAAGCAATGGAAGTAAACCAATACTAGCAGGTATCTCCCCTGACAATCGATTCCGATACATATCCAAACTGGCCAAGTTCTTCCATTTACCAAAACCTTCCGGAATCGAACCCGTTAACTCATTAATCGACAAATCAATTCCTGCCATACCCAAACACTCAATTTCTTTCGGAATTTCACCTGACAACTTATTGTAGGATAAATTCACATACGTCAAGTTCTTTAACAAAAAGAGACTTTCCGGAATTTTGCCGCTCAAATTGTTTGACGCAAGGTTCAAAAGATCAAGACTAGTAAAATTAACAATCCATTCCGGAATCTCTCCGACCAAATTCGCCTCTTGCATCCAAAATGTCTTCAGCTTTACCAACTTGCTGAATTCATCCGGAATCTTGGACGGAACAAACCTATTATAAGGCATTTCAAGAACTTCAAGATTTGATAGCTTCCCGATTTCCACAGGAAAAATTCCATTAAACTGATTCATAGTAAGACTCAAATTCTCTAAGAACTCAAAATTCCCAATCGAAGGAGGAATATCACCAGAGAAATTGTTCGCACTCAGAATAAGTACTTTCAGATTAGATACACTATCAATCTCATTAGGAATGACACCAACGAAGTAATTCATAGAAAGATCAAGATATTCAAGTTTAGAACAATTCAACACAGAAACCGGAAAACCCCCAGGAATGAAATTGTATGACAAATCAATTTGAGTCAAATTCTTCAAATCACATATAAAGTTTGGAACTTTTTCTGTAATATTCATGTCGTGAAGTGAGATTTTAGTAACTGAGTTGTTGGTGTTGCATGTTATACCTGACCAATTAGTGCAGTGGCTAGGGTTTGATGATGGATTCCATGATTGTAATGCTGGTGGGTTTCCAAATTCTTGCTTGAGCTTTAATAGAATTCTTTGTTCTTCTTCATCTTCTTGATTTTTCTGTGAGGTCGCTGCGAAAAAGAGTAGAGAAATGAAGTAAAAGAGAGTGGAAATGGATTTTTGAGAGTGGGTTTCTCTCATCTTCGCCATTTTTCTGATTGAATTTTTTTTGTGAAAAATTCAGTCTCAGAAGGTGTTCTTGTGTTTACATGTGAAATGTGGAATGGAGGGAAGTCAAAGTATTTGATTTGACTATTCAATGAAGACTGTCACAGTCAAACATCAGACGTTTAGTACACGGGTGTATTGCCGTACTCGTTGAGTTAAATGACCGACCAAAAATATCTCTAAAATTTTCCTATGTTGTAAATTAATTATGCGGTGGATTCCACTATTTTTACATCCTCTTACACCACCACCTTATCATTACCCCTTCCACCTCTTCACGTCTTTCACTTCTTGGTAACCCCTATATTTAGTGTAATAATTTAGGTTTAATACCTTAGTTATGAGAATGCATTCCATTACTTCCTAATGTTAATGCTATCTTTATCATCCTCTCTTGTATTAGCCTATAAATTGAGGCTCATTCCTTTGTAATGTATACTAATATCTAGTAATGAGAAATTCTCTCTTCTTCTCTCTATATTTCTTTTGTGCAATAGTTCATCTTTTGATTTAGTTTATAACACGTTATCAGCACGCTCTGTTAATGAGCTAATTTATCACCACGATGATGATCAAATTTCTATTGTGATGAATCTCACAATAAGGTAAAATACTATATATCTTTTTTTCTTGTTTTTAAGAAAATACTATATGTGTATGTTCTTTATTTATTTTGATTTTTGTTTATTTTAATTATTGGTCTTGAGAAAAAAAAAAGAAAAAAGAAAAAAAAAGAAGACTGTTCCACCTGAAGTTGGAACTCAGTGTGACACAATATGGACAAAAGAAGTTCATTCGGTTAAACGGTCGGTCCCTGAAGTGACCCGTAACAAAGTGACATCATGTCTCTATCCGCGGTTCCTGAAGTAACATGACCCTGATGTTAAGACAATTTTATTTTCAAATAATGTGTCCACGTGTACACTGGCAATGAATATTTCGTCAAACCCGAAGATGAGAAAATTGATATTTAAATTATGTTGGTACTGTATCTGTGTATGTTCTTTATTTATTTTCATTTTTGTTTATTTTAATTATTGGTCTTGAAAAAAAAAAAAAAAAAGGGTTCCAGAAGCAATCCATGGGATGTTATTAACTCCAGAAGTAGTCTAACATGCAAATTATAATTTTTTGTAGCAATCCAAATTATTGTGGGTTCCCGCAGTAATCCATAAATATAGACTCCAGAAGTGGTCTATGAATTTTTTTGGATTTCAGGTATCCATAAAATTCTGGGTTCCCGAAGTAGCCCATAGTTACTAAATACTTTTGTTAATGGTTTTATTATCAAAACTCAAAATATATGTCATATTCTTTGCTACAAGAGCACAATTTTTACAACATTAAACGTTTCCGACATATTGATTGATTAGTACCAATCAAGCGGAATTTCCCGCTCAAATTTTGGTAGACGTACCAATACAAGAGCATATGACTATCGTTTATAATAAATGCTAATCAGGGTGCACACTGAAAAAGTATTCGTTGTCAAATTTTAATTACATATATGAGCATGGGTGATTTAAAATTACTAATTGTAATACTATGATGAACAATCCGAAGAAAAAAAGAGTTTTTCGGATGACCTACTTGGATCCAAGGTCACTCACCCATAATATATTTTGCATGAATAATACTAGATGTGATGAGACTTCCCGCCGTTAAAGGGAGGAAAGCAGTCGTTATAAGAACGTCATGAATTGGTCTCATCATAACTCTTGCACCAATTCGGTATAAGGTGGAGAAGTTATTCATTCATTATGATATGCTTGAAGCATTTTATTCTTACAAGAAGAATAATTAAAACTCATTTGTTGTTGCACGTATTTTGGCATTAGTTTATGTCCCTGCAGGACATGCCATGAGTTAACAATAATTGAGTCGTCTACAACTCATCTGAATTGTTGATGAAAAATAAAATAAAAAATAATATATATTCCTTGATAGAGGAAGCCAATCACGCTGGATCAAAATAGTGCTCCTGGGGAGGCTATTGATAATGTTCTCAATGAGACTATTTAACTACGATCTTTAATTATCGAGCCATATTTATCTCCTAAAGAGGAATTCATTCCTAAGTGGACAAGTCGTATCGATATTAAAGAATGATTTTTATACGCGTACATAATCGTAGTTATTGTCGAACATGTATTCAGAGTAGCGACAACCATACATGTATTATAGACAAAATACTTTTTCGTAGAGAAACTGCCGTGAAGTATCGACAATATGTATGGTTGACTAATATGGGTGAAAGGCATCCATATTTGGTTGTCCTCTCACTAATAAATATTTTTGGACATAAATAAAAATTATGAACCCGGAAGGTTACAAGTTTGATGCTTAATTAGTTTGCATGAAAGTGAGACGAGAGGAACAAGGACGCTAATTGCACAGCGCCACTCGTGGTATCTAGTTTCTACAGGCACTTGATATCTGTGAAATTACATCATCTACTCTTAAATGATTTGAAAATACCCAATACTTTGGTAAGTATTGTGTACCCCGTTGATACATGAATTTTAAGAGAAACTATTATTTGCTAGTTTTACATGTCATAGTCTGACATAATTGTTTGTTATCGAAGATAACGTTCGTGTAAACTTCTAAAAGATTATCACAGGTTATACTCCCTTATTGAAAGAATTCAAGTTAAAGATTTTGGAATCATGTATCAAACTTATTAAGCATTATAATGGTCCATGATTTTGTCAACTTTAGAAAGTTTTGACATGTTTACATGGATAAGTACGTAACCTCCTAATAAAACTTGTGTAACAGCAATCTACTTTCATCTCGGTAACGGGTATGTAACACTCTCTCTGGTTCGTATTACGTACTAATTACAAGTTGTTTTTTTTTGCTTGATTTTATGTATAACTTTATATGTTATACTTGAAATTGTACGGTAGTGAATTTGTTTGCCAAAATTAATTAGCACTAATATGGAAGCATTGTGTATATTAGTTTTTGTAGTACCTCTAACATTTGATCTTTGCTTTGACGGTTTATCCAAAGTCTCGTAAGTAATGAACTACAGATGATCAGTTTCCATTTGCCAAATTGTTAGACGATACAACATCCTTTTTGCAGCAACAACGATGATCATCTATTATTGTTTGAAAGGAATTTACGAAGAATAAAAGATATGTCAGATCCTACAAATCAACCATTGGGAATTTGATAAAGACAATTCAACTTGAGATTTGAAATTAAGTTATGGCAACATAAAGGTCTCCATTACCAACAAAAAAAAAAAAAAAATTGAGCTGAAGATGATTGTTGATTAGCTACTTGTGGTAAATCAACTGAGATATCTTCTTTCTGCTGGAGGATATATTGGACTTTACGAGTTGTACTCTTTTTTCTTAGTCAAGGTTTTTGTCCAACTGAGTTTTCCTTCTCAAGGTTTTAACGAGGCAATATATATATGTCCAACTCCTTTTCTTAATCTATCTACAGTTGTACTTTTTTTCCTTAGTCAAGGTTTTTTCCTTCTGGGTTTTCCCGACAAGGTTTTGATGAAATTTTCTTAAAGAGATATTCGAAGACATTATTGAAGACAAACTTATATCTTGTTTTGAACAAAGACGGTCAGTGATTCTACTTGAAGATCAACATTACGTAATCAGTCTTTCTATACTTCTTTGGGTGCACATCATCAGGGGGAGAACATCAGTATTGTGTGATGGAAATTTATGCGTGTTGTACTCTTTTTCCTTCGCTTGGTTTTGTCCCAATGGGTTTTCCTAGCAGGGTTTTAATGAGGCAATATTTGACGCTTCCAACACCATGATATGATTTGTACTCTTTTTCCTTCGTCTAGGTTTTATCACTTTTGGGTTTTCCTGGCAAGGTTTTAACGAGGCAATATCATAATAGAGTGGTGTCATCCAAGGGGGAGTGTTGTAAATTAATTCTTTAGTGGATTCCACCACTCTTACACCCCTCTTACACCACCACCTTATCATCTCCCCTTCCACCTCTTCACATCTTTCACTTCTTCGTAACCCCCACATTTAGTGTAATAACTTAGGTTTAATACCTTAATTATGAGAATGCATTCCATTACTTCCTAATGTTAATGCTATCTTTATCATCCTCTCTTGTATTAGCCTATAAATTGAGGCTCATTCCTTTGTAATGTATACTAATATCTAGTAATGAGAAATTCTCTCTTCTTCTTTTTATATTTCTTTCGTACAATAGTTCATCTTTTGATTTAGTTTATAACATCCTATCTTTTCTTGAGGGCTTAGGCTTTTTAGATAACCTGATTAATCTCGGAGAGGTCCTTTTATAATAGATAAACGAAGAATAATTCCAAAGTTACACGAAAGATACGGAAACAGAACCAGAACCAGAACCAGAACCAGAACCAGAACCAAAACGTACAGGACTTGGTATTAAACACGAGATTGTAACCAAAATCTCGTAATAAAAATCCAATAACAATAACTGGACCATCAAATAGTAACAGTAACATCTCAAATATATACAGATGAACTTGGATCGTTGAAGCATGATCTATAACTCGGTACAAATTTATTTTAATCGATCCAACAAAAATATTTATCGGGTCACAAATAACAACCCAAACACTCAAAGATACAAGAAGGATCCCAAAGAAGTTTATATCATGAACCCCTCTATCAGTCAAAGTACTATGAAACTGACCATCAGAAGAAACAACCTACGGTTTGCACTACAAATAACACCCATAAGTTTCATACTTTGAAACGAAGTACACAAAACACTGGTTCATTTAGATAATGAGTATGAACCGCTCACATTCGAAGGTGTTGCCAAGACTTTCTTTTCGAACCCATGAACTATAGATCATTTAAAGTTGAGTATAATTCAATATACAAGTTCTGCATCAAATAAGACTAATCAAGTATGAATCATCTGAGAGAGAGGGGATTTTCAATGTTTGAATCAGTGAAAATGAAGTAAATTGTTAGTTTTTCTCTTGTTCATTCCAAGTTGCTTTTCCTGTAGAAGAGCAATCCATCGGAAACCTTTACATATCACAATATTGCAACATCTATATGATTCTTCTTCTTTTCTCCACCAATACATCTCCTATTCCTACTCCTTAGACAAAAAAAAAAAAAAAGCATACACACGACACACTTTTTTTTCTAGGAACAACACATCATGAGATTCGCGGCATATGACAGCTAGACATTCTCATAATCATGTCATGCTGCGCCATGTCGGCACACTTTATACCTCTAACAGTATTCATGATATGGCGTCATGTAACCGCAGCTGAGACTTTGGCTCATGTTACAAAAAAAGACATTTCAAGTGAGTATTGGACTAGTGTAATAGCCAACTAGAAGTCATTTTTTCCTGTGTGTGCAAGGAAAATATCTCCTTGTTGTAAATAGTACATCAAATACATATTAATTAACCAAGTAATTTAACATCTTATTCATCTAAACTCACTGACTCACTTAAAGCTACTAACACTGACAATACTATTTATAGACATAGATTGACACGCAAATATTATAGCAAAACCATCAAACAATTACTTGAGGACCGTGAGTGTGAGTTTTAGAGATATGAAGCAAGGAAATGGGAAGGTTGGGAAGAGTAGTCGGATTGGGAAGAGTATTTTTTTCTTTAATCAGATTAGGAAGAGTATTAAAGATTATCAACACAAGGGAATTCGTTTGTGAAAGCTTGTTTATTATTATCAATGTACGGCAATATATAGCCAACTTTACATTAGGTCCGATAAACTCGGAACATATATATACAAATAACAACAACAAAAACCGTATAACCAAAATATCCCAAAATATCCCTTAATATGCCACCTCAAGTTGGAGTGTGGGGATCACGAACACCCAACTTGCACAATAAGTAGGAAAACTGCGGAGCTCCAAGAGCCTTAGTAAGAATGTCAGCAGGCTGTGAAGCAGATGAATATGTGCAGTACAAAGGTTGCCAGCTAATAGTTGTTAACGCACATAATGACAGTCGACTTCGATATGTTTAGTCCGTTCGTGAAACACCGGGTTAGACGCAATATACAAAGCTGCCTGGTTATCACAAAATAATCGCATTGGCTGAAGATGCATAACACCAAGTGACGAAAGAAAGGACTTCAACCAAGTAAGTTCACAAGTCGCAACTGCCATGGCTCGGTATTCTGCCTCCGCAGATGATTGAGCCACCGTAGGCTGTTTCTTGGTCTTCCAAGAGATCGGAGAAGAACCAAGTTGCACAAAATAAGCGTAAGTGAGCGCCTAGTCAATGGAAAAGCCGCCAAATCAGAATCATAAAATGCATAGAGTTGAAGAGAACTGTCCGCCCGAAGTAAAATACCTTGACCCGGAGACCCTTTTAAATACCGAAGAACTCTAAACACAGCATCAAGATGTTCTTGTCGTGGAGCTTGTAAAAACTGAGTCAAGATGTGAACCGCATAACAGATATCAGGTCGGGTAATTAATAAATAAACCAAACGACCTACCAACCGACGATACTGTACGGGATCACGTAAAAGACTCCCTTTAGCTCGACCAAGAGTATGATTCTGTTCCATTGGAGTCGTAGCAGGTCTAGCACCCGTGAGGCCAACTTCAGACAAAATATCAAGTGTATACTTGCGTTGACTTAAGAACAAACCAGTTTTGTTCCGGGCAGCTTCAATCCCGAGGAAATATTTCAGCCGACCTAAGTCCTTCAGCTGAAAACAGCTATTAAGATATTCTTTAAACACGGAACAGGCTTGAGTATCGTTCCCTGCCAAAATCAAGTCATCCACATACACAAGAAGTGAAAGAAACACGCTGCCTTTACGATACGTAAACAAAGTATGACCGGCATGAGACTGAATAAAACCATAAGCACGAAGAGCTGAAGCAAGCTTAGCAAACCAATTACGCGGAGATTGACGAGACCATACAAAGATTTGCATAACCGGCAAATCTTATTTGGAAACGACGAAGCAAAACCGGGAGGAAGCCGCATATATACCTCTTCATGTAAATCTCCATGAAGAAACGCATTATTTACATCCAGCTGATGTAATTCCCAACCCTTAATAACAGCGACTGCCAAGAAGGTACGAACACTAACTAGTTTTGCCACAGGCGCAAATGTTTCGTCAAAATCAATACCTGCAACCTGATTATCCCCACGAACCACAAGACGCGCTTTATAGCGCTCGATAGACCCATCGACATTATATTTCAGCTTATACACCCATTTACACCCGATCGGTTTCTTTCCCGGAGGCAACCCTGTAATAGACCAAGTACCATTCTTTTCTAAAGCATCGATTTCAGATCGCATTGCATTACGCCAATTGGAATCTAACATAGCATCACTGAAAGTACGAGGTTCAACCCCCGCGGTTACGGCAGCTAAAAATTTCTTATGAGAAGAGGAAAATTTGTCGCAAGAAACGTAATTTGCTAAAGGAAATCGCATACCTGAGGAACTGATTGCCGGAGGAGACGGGGAGGGGTGTACAAACGTAGCCGTGTGACAAACATAATTGGTAAGATAAGCTGGTGGTCGTTGATCACGCGGAGGACGGTCGGATTCTGGTGGAGGTGGTGTAGCTGTAGCTGAGTCGGCCGGACTATGAGAATCGACGGTGGAAGAATTGGTGCTAGAAGGAGATGGTGAGGATGAAGCTTGATTCTCGACATTAATAGAAGGAGATGTAATGTCTACCCTAGAATTGGCGCTAGAAGAAGAATGAGAAAGTGAAGTACGATTCCCTCTCATGTTCTGTATGGGTTCCTTACTACCATTAAACGGGTCAGCCCACCCGATTACTGGGCCCAATGGTGGTGGACTAAGAGCAGGCAGAACTTGCGTAGGTGAAGGCTGCACAAACGGAAACACGGTTTCATCAAAAATCATATCCCGAGAGACGAACACTTTTCGATCTTCCAAATCCATAACCTTCCACCCCTTTTTACCATAAGAATACCCCAAAAATATACATCGACGACTCCGCGGAGAAAATTTATCCTTAGACCGATCTTTGTGATGGACATAGCATAAGCATCCAAATACCCGTAGATGATCGAGAGACGGCGATTTGGAGTATAATTTCTCAACCGGAGTGAGTCTATTAAGAATTGGAGTAGGCGTACAGTTAATTAAATGTGATGCCTAAGAACACACTCTCCCCAAAACTCAATCGGAAGGGATGCCTGAAAAAGTAATGCCCGGGCAACATTCAAAACATGACGGTGTTTCCGTTCGACCCGTCCATTTTGTTGTGGGGTATAGACCATACTCGTTTGATGTACAATACCGTGTTTAACATAAAATGCGTCCATTTGAGAGGAACAAAACTCCAAGCCATTATCAGTACGGATAGTTTTAACCATCTTATGAAACTGAGTATTAGCAAAAACAAAAAATCGTTGCAATAAACCGCTTGCTTCACTTTTATCAGTCATTAAATAAACCCACACAGCACGACTAAAATCATCCACAATTGTAAGAAAATACCGGGCACCAGTCAATGATGTCTGACGGTACGGACCCCATATATCGCAATGAACCAATTCAAAAATACTTGAAACAGAGTTGGTACAAATAGGAAAACGACATCTAGTTTGTTTCGCCCGACAACAAATATCGCAAATCTATTGTTTTTCGGGCATCACAATTTTATTACCATGAATACTGACTAAAGACATGGGTTTTGACGACGGGTGACCCAACCTTCGATGCCAAAGCTCATACATATCCTGAGGCTGAGATGTAGCATTCGCAACAGACACCGGCTTGTAGTAGTACACCCCACCACGTAGCTCACCCAGACCAATCTGAATCCACGAGATACGGTCCTGTAACAAACAAAGTCGATCCGTAAATGTTGCGACACAATTGGAATCAAGAGCAAGCTTACTGATAGACGTTAAACTAACAGTTAGACTGGGAACAAACAACACATGCCGCAAGATCAATCCACAAGGTAAAACACAAGTCCCTTCTTTAGAAGCCGATGCTCGTTTACCATCGGGTAAACCAACGGGAGATGGAGTAATATCACAAACATCAGGCAATCGCGTGAGATCTCCGGTCATATGATGCGATGCACCACTATCAATTAGCCAAGACAAATTAGAAGAATGCTTACCAGACATTTTATCAAGTTTAGGTTCTAAAAGTGTTAAAAGGCGCTGCACTTGTTCACTCGTGAGACCCGGAATCGCAGCTGGAAACGAAGGAGCACCCGACGAAGAACTGGTCGCAGCTGTCTGCGGCTGCGTGGCCTGTGTAGCAGCAGGAAAAACAGAGGATGGCTGCTGCTGCGTGGCCTGTACAGCAGCAGCAAAAACAGGAGCGCTAGTGTCCGCAGCTGCAGAACTGGGTAGCTGGCCAGTCAGGCCTGTGTGGCCGCGTGCACCCTGACTGCGCCCACGCCCCTGCCACGTCCTCTACCGGCCACCGGATTAATACCGAGACGCGTCCAAAAAGTCTTATAGACATGTCCACGCCTATGACAATAAGAACAGGCTGGTTTTTCATTCAACTGTGTACCGGAGGCAGAAGATTGTGCCGCAAAACCAACAATAGAGGATTCACGAGGTTGAACGGCAGTCCGATGGCTTTCCTCTTGGCTTACCATCGCATACACACGATCCAAGTCAAGGAACAAAGTGTAATACGACATTACCGATGCTCCTGATTGCTTAGTAACGGCAAGATCGGACCAAAGTTTGTAAGCTTTTGGTCCATTTTTGATGGAGTACCTTGTTTTGAGACAATCCCACAAAGTCTTCGCAGTAGTAAGACGAGAGACGGTGGCTCGAATAGAATCGTCCAGTGAATTGGCAATCCATGAGCACAACATAGAATTAACAATATCCCACGAAGAGAATAACGCATCAATCTTCGCCGGCTTTGCTATCGAACCATCGATAAACCCAAGTTTGTTCTGAGATCGCAAAGCTAATGTTATAGCTTGTTCCCAGGAAGAGAAATTATCACCCTTTAACTTAATCTGAGTCAACGTCGCACCGGGACTTGACGAAGGGTGAAGAAAGTATGGAGATGTTGGGTTGATGGATGTGGTTACGGCAGGAATGGTGCCGGAAGTATCATCATTGATTCCCATTTGAAGAACGTGTTGAGGAAGATGAGAAAAAAAAAGAAAGAAATTAGATAAGCTCTGATACCATATTAAAGATTATCAACACAAGGGAATTCGTTTGTGAAAGCTTGTTTATTATTATCAATGTACGGCAATATATAGCCAACTTTACATTAGGTCCGATAAACTCGGAACAGATATATACAAATAACAACAACAAAAACCGTATAACCAAAATATCCCAAAATATCCCGTAATATTGAAGGATAATAGTCCCACATTGCTAATATCCCTATAATAAACTTAAAATATAATATGAAAGGGCAACTCCACTCATTGCCAATTGGTTTTGAGTTGGATGCCCGAAGACTTTAACATGGTATCAGAACCAGACCCGTACGAGAGTAAGCCCAACGGCTACCCTACGTATAATGTTCACGTGTTAGAGGCCCACAGAGAGTGCCCTACACGTGAGGGGACGTGTAAAGGATAATAGTCCCACATTGCTAATATCCCTATAATAAACTTAAAATATAATATGAAAGGGCCACTTCACTCATTGCCAATTGGTTTTGATTTGGATGCCCGAAAACTTTAACAAAGAGTAATCATAGGATAAAAAGATAGGAAATCATGGTCAAGGATGGATGGTACACCTAATAAAGGTGGGTACATGGTGAACTAACTCAAGTTCACATCACATTCTGAGAAGACACATTGCACTTGATTCGGTAGAGGGAGGTTGTTTGCAACCATAAACTAAACTTTTAAATACCATTCAATAAAATTGGAGATAATGCTCTAAAAAGAAAAGAATTTATTAACAGTTTTGATTAACTACTGAAATGGGAAATATTTGTTCTAAGTAACCCAAAAGAAAATTGACTACTAATTCAGACTAAACCAAATATAAAAAACTACTCTTGACTGCTGCCTCTTGTGTTTTTGTTGTTGATTAAGTATCCAGAGTTTTGCGTTTGTTCTCCAACTCGACATCTTGAGGAATAAATCTTCCCCAGAACCAGTGATCTTTCAATACCTGAGACATTTCTTCAATTAGAATTCCTTTGGTCTCAGGTACAAAGTAGTAGACAAAAACAGTCATGATAGCCACCATACCACCGAAAAAGAAGAATAATCCAAACTTCATATAGCATAACATGGTCAAGAAAATCTGAGCAATTACGAAGGTGCAAAGCATATTCACCGAGACAACGATAGCTTGAGCTGCTGATCTGATCTCAGGTGGGAATATCTCACTAGGTACTAACCATGCTAGAGGAGCCCAGGACCATGCAAATCCTGGCACAAATGCACAAATGCTGACAACAACGAAAAGTCCATACCCTAGAGATATTGTTGCCATACTACCCTCTGCTCCGAATTTAATCCATATCAAAATAGCTATAACAACCTGAAAGACATAACATACATACACGTTCAGTCATTAAAAAAACTAGCTAGGCGTGTTCATAAACAAATAACGGAGTTGATAGAGAGTTATATATAGTACCTGAAAGATAGTCATTTGGCAACCACCCTCAAGAAACAAAGCCCTTCTTCCCACTTTATCCACCAAAATGATTGCAACAAACGTAGCAACGAGATTAACCAGACCAGTAATCACAGAAGATATAAGCGAGGCATTGTTACCAAAACCGATAGTCTTGAAGAGAACCGGAGCGTAAAACATAACCACATTGATATAAGCGAGGCATTGTTACCACCAAAATTATTGGTAGTTTTGTGGAACAAAAAAATAACCGTAGACTATCATCTAAAATGTAACAGAAGGAGTATAATTTATACTGATTATGCTAATCAGGTACCTATTAGTACTAAGAATGGAACTAAAACTTTTCAAAGAAAATATTGTGGTTTTGTTGTCGTTATCAGAATTTATAATTAGAGGTGTAAATTGGGACGTGCCAGCCCAGCCCAGCACGTGTGTTAGCCCAGCACGGCAAAACACGTCATCTTCATGTTCTGTGATGGGCCAGACTAATCGGCTCAGTGGCACAACACAACACAACACAGCACATAGTACAAATTAGCACGTGACATATCAAAACACAACACGTTAAGAAAGCACGTCATAATATGTATAAAAAACTACATAATTTGGCATAATACGACACATTTTGTGTATATTTTACGAAAAAATGTTTATTCTAACTAATTTTTAATATTTTATCTTCGTTATATTGTATTATTTATATCACAACACATATAATATCTAAATATCTGGAAAATATCAATTTTAAAAATATAAAAAAAATATATCAGACACAGCACAACACGGCACAACATGCCCTTAAGCACGATACAACACGTCACGTCTTAATCTCTGGCATATCACAGCACGACACGTGGTACGAAGGGTTCATCTTTAAATAAAATGTGCTATGTTGGGCCGACACGTTTTACACCTCTAGTTACGAATATATCACTATCAAAGAATTTTTTGACATATTAGAAAGACTTCCGTGGTGAGACTTGTCGTTTAGTTTGCCAAAAGAGAATGACATTTTCTTTTATTTCATAGTGCGAATGAAAGAAAGTTTTCTCTTCACTAATGAATGTACTGCCAAGAACAAGACTGCCGGCAGTCCATAGACTATGTAGTATACATCTTGTGGATGACATGAATCCAGACTCATCTAGTCAAAATTGTTTAGCAGCGTGGGGAGGGACTATTTTCAAATTGATTTGCAAATTGCAAAATGATTTTAGTGAAGTTTTTAAGCCAATTGAATGTGTATATTTAGCTCAGGACAAATAAAAAAGGCAAATCTTAGAGACTTACACACTTATGTAAGAAGTAATTTAGAGATAGTAGGCCTGTTATGAGACAAGAGGAGGCAACCGATCTCACATGTCTTATTTAGCCATGATACACGTGTTAATGGGGGTGGAGCCAAATTTCAAATCATGAATGTGGATCAGATTTTGAGGGATGCAAAATGAACTAAAACAGCTGAAACTAGTCTAAAATGTATAAATTGGGCTTGATAACCAGGTGGGTTGGGTGTGCAATTGCAAACCCAATGCTTTAAACTGGTTCCGTCCCTACGAGATAGTGTTTCCTATCCGCTAAAATAAAAATGTTCTTCCCAACAATTTAAAGAGAACATGTCACCGGATATTGAAAATGTTACACGGTATTTGTGAAGCTGGACAGTTTTGGTGAAAGTGAGCAGCATCATAATCGTACTTAGAAAATTCTCGTAACCGCAATGAAATTTCTCCCTAGTTGAATGAAGTTAATATGGATTTTGGAATAGTATTTAGTTGGTGGCCGGCCTTTGTGGACTACTAGAAAGGTATCAACCATATTCCGATAGACATGAGAGGGGTCAAAATAACTAATGAAAATGTAAATGACAATGAACTAAAAGAATTTTCTCAAGCTCTTTTATTTATTTTTTGTCGATAAATTATGTTATAGACGATTTTCAGTAGATTTCACTGTCCATTGACTTTCCTTTTCCTAGAAAAATGTAAACCATCTTTGAAAATCGTGGTGTTTGATGGTTGTGGTCCAAGATTGTGGACAGTATTTGAGGATTTTTTTTTCTTTTTTTTTACAGACACAGCGTCCGTCTGTCTTAAAAAAATGATTTATTTATTTTTTTATTTTATCTAAAAATATATTAAATTGAAAGAGTAAAAATATCACCTTTTTTTTTAAAATAAAAGAAACAAAAAAAGTATAATTTTATAGATAGTTCCCGCTTTACCGGCTAACAAAAACATCTATTTTAAAAAATAAATACATAGTTAGCGATACATCATAACGTTTAAATGATGCATATTTAATGCGGCTTAATTGGGGGTTTGAAAAATTAATAGGGGATGAAGGAAAAGATAAAATATGATCATCCAATAGTAATACCCCGTACCCCTTAGCCATATAGTTTCAAAAATGTCTAAACTACCCCTATTTGACTAGTCTTAATATGTGATTAGATTAGTTGATTAGTTATATTAGATTATGGTTATGATTAAAATTATTTTTTTTTCTTTTTATGAGTAGAGTAGAGAAGAAGAGGGCTTTTGGAGGGAGTGAAAACCTAGGGTTTTGAGAGATGAGTGATTCTAGTGCAAATATTGATGTTGGAGAAGCTTCAACTACCAAAGATGATTGTGTTGATCTTAGTTTAGATTATGAGTTAGATTGGATACATAAAGTTGTTCGATTGATATATGAAGCCGAGAATGAGGGTGTAAATGAAGAACCCCAAGCTCCAAATGAAGAAACCAATGCTTCAAATGAAAAATCCATAACTCAAAACACTCAGTTAAATCTCTAATAGTCTATGAATGAATGATTTTTTGGTTAAATTCGCCGAATCATAATGGTAAAGCAAAGAAACAAAGTAAGTGTGGGCATGGTCATGAGGTTAGGAACATGACGACTCTTTATAGATCGTCAAGGGCGTAACATCCAACAATGACGACACTAACCTGCAACTTTACCATTCTATGAAAAATCGTCATGGTCCAACGTATGACAGTGACGATCCTAACTTACTCATTAAGAGTCGTCACTGTACTATGTCTATAACATGACGACTCTTGGACCTAAAAATTCCTGTATGAAGTATGTGTTAGGGACATATCGGTTTATATCAAATACCATGACGTCTCTAACCAAGTTTAATATATAATCGTCAATGTGGATATTCATAACCTTGACGATTCCATATGAGATTTTTTTGGTTTTTTCTTTTGTAAACAATTCTTAACGTAAAATCATTTCATTGAATCGAAAAGGCATACATCGCGTTACAATAAAAGAAATGAAATAGAATAGATCATTAGACCACAGTTAAACATATAGGTTGAAATCACAAATGGTACTTTCTTCCAAAATGCGATAGCAATCCTCATGGGTAAAGGTTTTTCCATGGATAGTTTCATATCTGTCGAGAGCCATCATCCACTGAAAAAGAAAAATCAATTGTAAGTTTGAAAGTTTGAAAAACTATTTTTGATGAACGACTTATTGATTGGCATACTTACTCTTGTCACACTGGATTCGGTGGGAAGAACACCTATTATAATCTTTATTTCATGTTTCAAAGCTTCCATTCGTTTAAACAGCATCTCGAACCTTTTCTTAATTCCTTTGAATGTCCTACGATTACGATTTTCGTCTAATCCCACAAAAATCTTAAACAAACACTTCCACCAAGAATCGGATGTCTGATTCATGATGTCTTCATTAACGTCTTCATTAATTTGGGTAATGTACGTTTTATCGTAGTCGTGCTTTGTGATCGTAACCCACGATCTAACAATGATAGCATATTCATCGGTAGTGTATGGAGTTACCATATTTAGTGTTTGAAAGGGACGGTTTGGAATGAGTTGGAAAATGAGAATGGGAATGAGAATTAGAATGAAAGGGATATGTGAGAATTAAAATTAAGATGAAAGGGATAGGTGAGAATGAGATGAAAGGGATAGTTTCCATTTATAGTGTTAAATTACCAACAACTAGGTTATTTTTAAAAGCCGTTGGATCAATAACCATATTTGACAAATTCAAAATTCGCAATAACTGCTGCTAGGGTCGTCATAATCGTATTGTAGTACAACAACGACCCTTGTAACTTCTGGACAGTCGTCATTCATTTTTTCCGAAAACCATGACGATTTGTATGTAAAATTGGACAGAGGATTGGGTATTTTTTGGTAAAGAGTCGTCATTGTAAATTTTGTGTAGTCAAAGTCTCTGAAAAAAGTCGTTAACCTGTTAAAAAAAAGACAATGACGGCACTAGACTAAGTCGTCGGCGTCGATAGTTTGAGACCATGACGACTCATGTCATCGTGTTCGCTTAAATATGCTTTTTCCTTTCTTTGTAGGTGGTTACCCTACTAACCGATGAACCTGAACCACTTTCTCAGATATGGATAGATACTTCCCACCGCTATATGACTAAAAAGGTATGTCATCTACCTTTTGAGTTGATTTATGTTCTCAAAAAGTTTGACTAGTCCTCTCGTCAACATAAGTATACTTCTCATAAAATCAAATTTGTGAAATGTAGACATGGGCAACTAAGGTTGAGGCAAAAGAATGGGTTATCTCAAAGGCTAAAGACAACATGTGCATGTTGTTTCAAAACAACCAAGTCATGGCTACAAAGTTTGAGATGATTTATGAGAGAGGCTGTAAGCGTGAAAACCACAAAGCAAAGGATTATAAGTACAAGAAGAAAACGACGAGGGTCTACAAATCAAAAACAAAAAATATGGGTGTCCGTTTAAGATTAGATTTAATAGGAACTTTGAAGGTGGTCGATGGAGATTTTTGAGTGTTCCCGATGGTCGTCATAACCATTCGTTAACTAGAGTATGATTGGACACACTGCATATTTCCGATTGAAACCACATGAGATGGAGACGGTCCGGAAGATGAAGGGAAGTAACTTCAAAATACATAAAATGATGAAACTACTATTGCCGTGGGATAAAGACTTTACCACTTGATTTTTCACAATTTGTATTGTCTCGATATCATAAACTTCAATAACTCTCATCTTTTGATTTCTTTCGCTCTTGTACATAAGTCTTCAACATGTATATATAATTCCGCTCTTTGTATTGTTGCTTGTAAACCTTGAACGTCTTCAACTTTACTTCAAATTTTTGATGTTCCGCTGGTTGATGATGATATGTTTCTATGGACTTGTTGTTGTCAAGATAATGGTGCCAAATACAAACAAGACTACACGATAGAGTTAGCAATTCTGATGATACCCTAATGATTGATAGAAATAGCACTCAAGAGATCAAAAAACAGTACTTAAATTGGAGCGAGGTTAGACAACTCATCATTCTACCCGGAATTAGCGAAGATTGAAACACTCCAAACATAAAATTGAAGGTTTGGTGCCTCACTCATGGATATCGAATAATCATCAACTCTAATACTATACTCTATACCGGTGGTTTAACTCCCTTTCTTTGGTATTACCTCTCAACAACTAAGAACTCCGAATATAGTTCTCTAATACTTCTAAGTTTAGTTATTTCGCTTAGAATCCCATATGTAAAATTAGCTAGAAGTATACTAAGTGACTCTAAAATAATCTCTATGAATGAAGACATGGTTTCTATGGACCCCATTGAATTTCATTCAGAAGAGGAACCTTATAAAAAGTTGGAGGTTTTCATGCAAATACGTACAAAAAAATTTCAAAAATTCTACCTACAAAAGTTAATACCAAAAATATATATGCTTAATCCCTCCCCCAGACTTAGAACTTACATTGTCCTCAATGTAAATTGACTCCTCCAATGTAAAATCAATATGGGAAATCATATAATGATATGAAAAACTACTAAAATCAAAAGATAAAGATAGAAATACAAAACTAATGGGTTTCCTCCCATTCAACGCTTAGTTTAACATCCTCAGCCTGACCTTCTTGTTATCGTACGTATACCAATAATATGAAAATCTTGGGATCTGCCTAGATAATAATATGCAATTCTAATAACAGTTTCACAATTTTTTTAAAATGTGATATTACTAGTGAAACCATTATCATAAAGAAGTTACCCCCACACTTAGTCCTTTCTACACTTGGAAGTATATATAAAACATAGAATTCGGGAACTTCTACAGGTTTCTCAAGGGTAACCTGCACAGTTTTAGAATCAAGCATATCTAATGGTAGATACTTAGAAGAAAAATAATCCGTTAAAACTTTGGAAGCACATAACTCCAATCCTAAGTGAGATATTTTCTTAAAAGTTGGGTTAACATCTTTTTGAGAAACTACTTCGATTATAGAGGGGGGATTATTAGAAATAGAATTACACAAAGGATTAGACAAACCTTCCATTATCTCCTGATCCTCTTTTTTCTTAAAGAACTCCAATGAATTATTTACCTCTTGTATATCATGGTCCTTTATTAAACTTTTTAACCGTTCTTCATTAGTTTCTGCCTCCACAAGAATTTCAACATCAACATTATCATCATAAACTTTAGCAAGTTCAAATGGTCTTCCATGATATTACTCAATTCAGTTTCATTCTCAACATACTTCTCTTTGTTGTAAGACTCATACTTTGTTGCGGATTCAAATCTCACCGCAAGGAATTTTTTTAGAACAAAAATTGCATCATCCTCAAGGCATACCTTTTGAATAGGTGCTTGATCATTAGTAAGTTTAAGTCTTGAGTAAGCTACACTAGTGTCATCAAATATCCCCCAAAATTGGTCTTCTTCATAATCATCATCGATCACATGTTTATTATTGTGCACAAGAATATTAAAGCGGTTTTGTCTTTGAGAATGAATTTCTTCTTCTTTAATTCCTTCCTCATATCGATCAATGCGCATCCTTGAATTATCTGCACCTTTCTGAAGTTCTTGAAGTGATTCATTAATGCCCTTTTGGTGTAGCTTAAGTTGTTGTTGAAAATCTGCTAACATGGTGCACATCTGTTTTTCAAAACTAGAGGAATCATTAGAAGTATAACTATCCCCCCATCCTTGGGATTGTTCACTTACATATCCACGATAAGGTTGTTGGTATGTATGAGAATAATCAAAAGGTTCTGTGAAATATTGGTCATTACCAAAGGATTTGTTGTGATTATACTCCCCGTATTGTTGGAAGTTGTCAAAGGGTTGAGATTGAAAACCAAACTGATTACCATTATTATATACTTGATCTTGTGTGCCATACATGTTATTTCCGTAAGGAAACATGATGAAACACAAAGAGTATAATAAAATAAAAATAAAAATCTAACTAAAAATCTAAATTTAAAAATAAAAGCGATATGTACAACCTGTTTTAAGAATCTACCTCCCACTTTTGATGATTGACGAATTCCACCAACAAATTATTTTCATATGAATATTGATAATAATCAGCCAGATTGATTCATATGTTTAGGATTTCTAACTACATCCATAAGCAAAAGAAAAGTTAGGTAATCATAGGTTTACTAAAACCCATGGAAAATATATAAAGAAGTAGAAGAATGGTTTCCACCTAAGGGGAAAACTCTAGGTTTTTGATGTAGAAGATGTGATATGAAAGTTAAAAGATAAGAGATTACTTCAAAAGATATAAAGATTATAAAGATATCTTCTTTGAGCCTTGAATGTCTTCTTTTATAACCTTATATGCTTGACCTTCAAGTCTCATCTTTATAGGGTTTAGAATCCTTCAAGAACCGTGTTTCCTTGAGTTAGTAGTCAATTTCCCTTCCAAATAAGTCCCAAAACAGTGTCAAGTTCGGCTAATATTGAATATGGACTTAGTGGCCGAACAATTTTCTGTAGACTCTTCAAAAATGTGATTTTTATGCTCAGGTTCAGTTACTATTTGATATGGAATTTTCCGGACGAACATGAAAACTTATTTATGCTCCAGCCAGTGTCAGGTTCGGCTACTAATTGGGAATGGATTACTGGCCGAATATCTCTTTGGACACTCAATTATTTCAAGCTTGTTTTGCCCATAACTTCTTCATACAAACTCAGAATGACCTCATTCTTTCACCGTTAGATTCATCTTTCAATTACCTTCAATAAGAGTAAACAAATATTGTATTCAAATGAGTTATAGTTTTCCATGATCTTCCTTCATTTGTAGCACTTTAGTCCTTGTTCATTTCGTGTTGTAATGAACTCCTTTTTTCTTGTTTGGTTGAATTCACTTCAAAAATCCTAAGAAACTCATAAAAAACAAAATAAAAACATAATGATATGAAAATTAACAAGAAACAAATGCGTTGGAGTATGAAACTAATGCAAATAATGCACCTATCAATTACCTTTATTTGTTTTGAGTCTACAACAAGGATCATACAAAGTATAAGAAGGTTTACAATCAAAATGATTATATTTTCCAAGAAAAAATTCAACATAATAAGATTAACTAAGACTATATTCATTAGAATTTCTACTAATCTTCATCCCTAAGATCACATCAATGGGGTCTAACTCTTTCATGTCAAAGTTCTGATTTAGCATGTTCGTAGTGGAATTAATTACATCCATGTTTGTACCAAGCATAAGCATATCATCAACATACAAGCATACAATCACACATGCATCATTCACAAGTTTAGCATAAACACACTTGTCAGATTCATTGATTTTAAAACCAATATAAATTATTACATGATCAAATTTTTCATGCCATTGTTTAGGTGTTTGTTTCAAACCATGCACAGATTTTTTTAGCTTACAAACTTTGTCTTCACAAACTTTCACTACAAATCCCTCAGGTTGGTCCATGTAAATTTTTTCATCTAATTCACTATTTAGAAAAGTTGTCTTTAGATCCATTTGATGTATCTCTAAGTTATGAATGGCAGTTATAGTAATTAGTATCCTAATGGAAGTAATTCTCGTAACAAGTGAGTAACTATCAAAGAAATATACATCTTGTTTTTGTATACCTATGGGATTACACCTTAGAGGTAAATCTACAATCTCCCACGTACCATTTTGTATGATGGAATCCATTTCACTAATGGAAGATTCTTTCCACCATGGAGCTTCAAAGGAAGTTATGAATTCATTATAAGTCTATGGATCAGTCTCAGCTAGGCATGTTATGATGTCTTAGCCAAAAGATTTTTAATTTCTAAGCCTTTTACCTATTCTATGCTCAAATTATACTTCATCTTCCTCTAAAGGTAATGTATGACTTATTGAAGGGACATCGAGAGGATCAATACATCATGCGAGAATCATATTTCAATGGAAAAACATTTTCAAAGAACACAACATCCTTATATTCCATAATAGTATTCACACCAATTTCAGAAATTTCAGAACTTATAACCATAAATCTATATGCAGTAGTATTCTCAGGGTACCCTATGAAGACACAGTCAACAGTTTTGGTCATATCTTATTTCTCTTAGGAGAAGGAATGGAAACCTTAGCCAAACACCCCCACACTTTGAAGTATGCATAAGAAGGATGTCTACCTTTCCATAACTCATATGGAGTTTTATCTGATTCTTTAAATGGTACTTTGTTCAGGATATAGAAAGATGAAAGGACGACCTCCCCCCACAAGTTTGATCGTAATCCTGAATTAATCAACATGACATTCATTATCTCCTTAAGGGTTCGGTTCTTTTATTCATCCACACCATTAGATTGTGGTGAGTAAGGAGGGGAAGTATCATGAATAATGACATTTTGCAAGAAAAATTCTCATATATATAGGAATTTCATACTCACCACCACGGTCAGGCCTAACTCTTTTAATGGTAACATCTAATTGGTTTTCAACTTCATCTTTATATATCTTAAAGGATTCTAAGGCATCATCCATACCCCTAAGCAAGTATAACTGACAGTAACTCGTACAATCATAAATGGAAGTTATAAACCATTTTTTACCACCTCTAGTTTGAGTTGATTTCATATCATGGTCTAAATGAATTAATTCTCAGGGTTTAGAACTTCTCTGAATATTTTTGCTAAAAGGTTTTCTAGCATGTGTTGATTCTACACAAATTTCACATTTATGTTCATTATCCAAACTAAATTTGGGTATGCAGCCTACGCTAGCCAGTTTATGCAATGACTTATAATTTACATGTCAAAGTCTACCATGCCAAACATTTAATGACACACAAACATAAGCAGAAGAATCAATTTTATTCATTTCATCAGAGGTTACATTAAGTTTATAGAGAACCTTAGTCTTATAACTCTTACCCACATAATCCTTACCTTAGTGATTACAACTTTTCCAGATTAAATTACAATTTTGAAACCTTTATCATCTAAAACACCACAAGAAACAAGATTTTTACAGATGTCCGGAACATAAAGAACTTCATTCAATGTGAGAGTTGTGCCAGAAGTGAACTTCAACCCAACTTTTCCTTTTCCTACAACATGTGTTGCAGATGAGTTACCCATATAGATTTTCTCGCCATCCCCTACCTTCTGTTAGGAAGAAAACATATCTCTTTTTCCACAAACATGCTGGTATCCCTAGAGTCTATCCACCAATCTCTTACATTGGTTACCAAATTGACTTCAGACACCGTACCGGAAAACTCGTTCTTGTTGTTCTCAACCAAATTAACATTATTTTTCTTATTATTAAGGTCCTCAAACATAAAAAGCACCCTTAATTTTATTAATTCCAGACTTAGTTTTTTGATACATACCTTTCTTGTGAAGACCATGCTTAGGATTGTGTTTGTTGCTCTCACCTTTTTCAGTATTAGAAATTTGTGTTCAATTACATGAGCCTTGTTGGATATGTCTCTTGCAGAAGGCACATTCTTGTCCTTGGATCACAATATTTCTTCCACTTGAATCTTCTTACCCAATTCAACCGTACTGACCTCACCAGTCTCATGTCTCAATCTTCGTTTGTATTCTGATCAGGAAGGCGGTAATTTCTCAATTACAATACACACTTGAAAAGTTTCATCAATCACCATGCCTTCAACAAGAATTTCACTGATAATGCGCAGAAGTTCAAGGAATTGATCAACCACAAATTTTTCATTCGAGATTTTATATTCCAAGAACCTAACTACCAAGAATTTATTACTTCTACCAGTTTCTGCTTGATATTTTTCCTCTAAAGCAACCCAAAAATCAAATGCAGTAATATTCTCTTTTGCATTATAAAAGTCATACAGTGCATCCTCTAAAACAATTTAGAATATGGTTTTTAGCCATATAATTATGCCTAATCCAACTATCCAATTCCCTTTCATTTCCAGCATCATTCAAACTCTCATCAAAAGATATCAGTACAAGATCATCTATCATATGAAAACTCAGAAAAAACAACATCTTTAATTGTCATCTTTTGAAATCCTTCCCATTGATTTTTGATGGTCTATCAACATCATTTTTTTCCATTGTTACAGAAGAACTATTATGTTAAGATTATTGTGTCTGCAATAATAAAATACTGAAACAAATAATGTTAACGTTAAATAAAATTTCTGAATTGAACCACTGGTTTGCACACAAAGGACAGAGCCACCTGCTCAGCAAATTGTCCTTAACATAATAGTCTGCGGGTAATCCTCAAGAATGAAGGATGGTATACCCCAACTGCGGAGATGTGTCCAGGATAGAACTGTCCGTCATAACTTGTATTACCACAATACAAGTTACTCATTCAAACGAACTCAACAACAAGATGATTAAGGAATGCAATAAACATAATGCGTAAAAAAGCAAGAAAAAGGGAAAAGAAGTCAGGATAGTAGCTGTTTCTGGAGTGATTTGCAAAGAAGAATTCGAGTTTATTTTATAGGCAAAAATAGGGAGTGAAATTAGTGCAGCAATTAAGGAAAATCAATTGTAATTAACCAAAATATTATGTGCGAACAGAATGTCGATAGGTAAGAAAACGAAAAAAAATAATGTCACCATTTAATACACATAATGTTGCAAAAGAAAATATATGGTAAGAAAGTTATTCCCCGCGGGTGATACGCCCCCTACATTTAAAATATAATTAAATTTGATTGGTATTTGTTTAGGAAATAAAATTCAAATTAATTTATCAAAAAATTTGATCTTGGTTGGCAAATGAACAAGCTTGTGCACAGGACGAAAAATAAGTGCATGTCCATATGATGGAACTTGAATCGCACAAGCCTTGTATGGTGGTGCCCATCTTTAGTTTCCCCAAACGTGGGACAAAAAAATATCTTTTTCATTCATTCGTGAAAATGAAAAAAATATCCATCGAGACCCTTAAGTCCTAAGATCAATCCACGCTAAAACCAAAACATAATAAAAATTATTTTTTCCAACAGGATTTACTGTATGAAAAGTGTATACGTAGGCTAAAAACAACCTTTGTGCTATCTAGAGAAAGTTTGGTCGTGTTTGGGTTCTACATGGCCTACATCTTGTATTTTGGGCTTGACTGAGTGTTAATTACGACCACAATTTGTCTTGTGTTCGGCACTTAGAATCCTTCCATATACCATTTTGCGGCAACTTTTGATAGCATCCGTGACACATATTTATATGCAAAATTGAAGTGTCTACAACTAGTTTCTACAATATGTTTCAAATAAAAATCGTATCCCAAACGTAATACTGTATCAAAGATTTTCAACTATCTTTTCCTTAATAATTGACTACCATATATAAGTATTATTAATAGGACTGAGAAAATGGATATGTGTAGGAAAGGCATGTGAGGTAGAAATAAATTTAAAAATTTTGTACAATTAAAAATACTAATCTAGTTATTTGAATTTTATGTTTATAATAACAAAGATGAATCCGTATTAGACAATTAGAGATTACGTTAAAATGTCACGGTTAAAAACCTTTGATATTTAATATAGAAATAGCTTATCAATTATATAATGGAAGGAACAAAAATTTTTAAATTTTAAAAACCAAAAAAACTCAATTTTGGGGGTAGATTGTCAATATTAAATTTTATAATTATCGGCAGATTTTTTGGTATGAAGGAATATGTTCATCATATTATAACTTTTCTCCCATGATTCCTATTTTCAAATAGTTATTAATCATAGAGTCTTCAAGACGAATATAAAACATAGGAGTTTAATGTAAGCAGCCCAAGAATAAGATTAGATTCAAATTATGATTAACATGGAGAAATCACTTAGTTAATTCCACCCTACTTTTTTCCCTCCTGCTCCTTAATAAATATTGCGCCTCTTGGCCAAAAGACACATCCATTAACAAATGTTGCAACTTTTGACCAAAAAACACACCCATTGGTAAACAGGGCTCTCTAATTTTGTTAAAAATATGAGAATGGATATGGTGCAGCACGAAACCTCCAAATATTCTCCTCAGTGTAATAAAATGATGATAATAATAATTGATTGATAACTGATTTCAGCTGCCAATACGTCAACATGCAGCATCTTATATCTTTTTTGGTCAATGGTGGACAGTTTCCTTTAGCACTTAATACAAGTTGGTGTTTTTCCATTGTCAGTTGATTCAAATTATTGCCTAAGATCTTGTTATCTCGAGAGTCCAATGGTTTCAACAAAGTGTTACGAGTACTTGCTTTAAAAAAAGAGATAAAAGAAGCTTATGGCAGAAGCTCAAATTTGTATTCTTCAAAACAAATAAATAAACACAATAAATTGCATGGACAAAGTTAATCACGGGCGAAAATGTGAATACGAAAAATGTTAAAGTGAAGCCTGGACAGTTTTGGAAAACAACTCTTTTATATCGTACCGTCTAAAAAAACAAGATAAAAACCGTTTCTTCGTATTGAAATGGGATCCGCTTCACTTGAATTAGTAGGAGGCCATTTTTGAACCCACCATGAAAATAAATATGACGAGGGCGGTTCTTGCCATGTTTTTTAGGCGGTACATGAAGCATTTTACTGAGTTGGGTCCCAATTAGGCGGAATAAGTAGCTGACTCAAGTGAAACTGAGCTCTTCACATAAGTATGGAATAATGATAGCAAGTTTGAAGACCAAATATCCTCATCAAGCTTCAAAACCGTAGACATTTCATTCTTTGGATCATATAGAACCAAAGCCTCTCTATTAGACCTATTCATGCTGTGATAATGAACCACTAATAGAATCTCTCCGGTTTTTAAACACTTGATCCTTCTCAAGCGTCTAAACGGTTGCACTTCAAGTGATGCCAGTTTTGAAATACTGTAAATTTTAGTCCATGACTCTTTTTTTCCATAATCCTTCATCAACCACACTTCAAAACCAAGGATATTATTACAAAAAAGCATGCAAAGACTCCCATCAAACACATCAATAAATGCCTTTTGCGTTTGACCGAATTTCTTGAAATCCAAATTATCTGGTAGTGAGATTTCTCTTATGTGCTCATCTGTCATCCGTAAGGAAATTAAGGTTTTGGAAGAAGAGGATGACTGCCAATGAAGAGCTCCATTACAAAACACCCCATACAATCCGTAATGTAATAGACAAGGGATATGTTGAATTCGTTTCCATGAATTCGATCTAAGTGAATATATCTCAGTTACATCTTGGATGAACTTGAAATCTCTTGCAATACAAACAAACTTGTAATCATCACTTTTCGAGTCATAACCAAACCCATATCCTAACACTTCTAAGCGGCAATGAAAAGAATTATGAACTTCAAATTGAGGTGGACTTATTTATTTATAATCCCCCGTAGATGGGTTCCATAAACTCAAATCAGTCAGAGATTACTGGTGCGTATGCAAAACAAACCATTACAATAACCCATAGAATTAATTAGTCGGACTGGGAAATTAATCTTCTTAATACGGCTGATATTATAGAAACCTAAGATAATAATTTTTTATAGAAATGTAAAATGTCTAGTAACATCTTGATTAGTCTAGATTGTTCACATGAACCAAAGAGATATATCTAATTGTGTAGAAATAATCTTATATTTTTTTCATTGGTTCATGTGATAATCAATTTAATGGTTAATCATAGATAACATAAGCGCATACAATTACTAAAAAAAAATTAATGGGTAAACATAATACCTTAATCAAGAAAATTACTCATGCGAGTCATAGCGATTGCACATTGTCCTGTTATCAACATGTTTCATTCCATGTACCACAATTTACTCAAATAGGATTAAAATAGGAGTAACATAATGGTCCAATGATGTTTTCAAGAAAGACAATTTCTGTTGACATTCATCCATTCACATAAGTGTATACTAAATATGGATACATAAATAAATTCAAAATTATATTAGTAAGAGCTCAATAAGAGTTTAAAAATAAGCACATAAACTAGCTAGATTCAATAATCAACTACTCCCATATACCTAAGATTGTAATCTTTTCTTGAGAGGTCTTAAAAGGTAATTGTTCCATAAGTGCATAATTGTGCTTAACGGAAAATGAACAACTATTATTTCTGAATTGCTTGATCCACATATGGATACTCAAGGTTCATGTGCTTTGTTCCTTTTGTATTCATATCGTAATTTAATGCTGCGAAGCTTAGACGATAAATTTTAGCAATGTAGAGATAAACATAAATCTCTAAGTCTCGCAGTATACATATTCAAACTCAATTGTAGAAGTAACATTAATGGATTCTTCCTTTATAGAATCTGTATATCCAGCAAAATTGAAGTCTAAAAACCCAATCAACTCTAACTGGGTTGATTAACTAATTGTAAGACATAATTTAATATTAGTATCTCAAATTTCTTATAGCTTTCTCATAATTTGTTCTCTGATTCATTAGGCTTTTGGCTAACATATCAACAACTCTTTATATGTTCCATTTCAGAATTAAGATGTAATGAAGAATAAATTTATATCTTCTTTCCAATATGAAATAGAATTTGCTAAATATGTTGTTATCTCAAAAATTCTTAAAATATTTGATATAGGATCTATATGAGAACTTAAGTAATCCTCATGATATGTGACTATCATATGGTAAACTTCATTTATATCCTTTATTTTTGAAAATCGTAAGGAGATATGTATAAAACCAAGATCGATACTCGTAAGTAGTATGTCTTAACATAAAAAACATGAGTATAAATTTCTCCCACTGACCTTGAGATATATTATGCACATAATAATTTCACCCAAAACTAGACACATGTATAGTTTTGTTAAATTTCATATACCACTGAGGGGAAGCTGCTTAATTTCATATGTTGGTTTCTGAAATTTGCAGACACAAGTACCCGACTTAATAAGGCAAGGACTTCAGGTTAACAAATGTAAAATTTCTTTACAATTTACCATTGATAAAAAGACTATTTTCATATTTAGTTGATGTAACTGTAAAGTCATAGTGAACTACTAATAATGCTATGGTAATTTTGAATAAGTCTTTCTTTTACTCGAGAGAAAACTTATTTATAATCAATGCTTCATTTCTGAGTAAAATCTTTGGCTACAAGTCTAGCTTTATATCGTTTAACATTGTTGTTATAGTAGTGCTAGGTCTGAAAGACCCACTTATTACACACAACTGATTTGTGTCTTTCAAGCAATTAAAAAATATCTAAGACTTGGCGTTCAACCATTATAGACAGACATAGTATGTATCACAAAGCTATAGATAATAAATATAACCAAAATAATTATAGCCTTAAAGGATAAACGAAGGCCTTTCCAGCCTGCTAGCTTGTCCATCACCTTGTCTCAAACTTCTTGTAATCTTGAAAAAAAACCCAGGGATGCCATTCACCAAGACCGAAATCCTAGCAGATTAAATTTTTTTAGCTCTCATGGCATCAATCCATTAATAAAAATAACTTGTGAATCAGAAAACCGATTCTTTATCATCCCATATCAAAATTAAATTCTTGTAAAAAAACCACTGAAATATCATGAATAATTTTCTTGGGATCTCTAGTAGACCTTATTAATGCTGGTTCTTATGCTTGTCAACAATTACATTATTGCCAGTAGTTTAATTATGGAGTATTGGATCAGTAATTTGTGGTCCTTCACTATCTAACGGTTCGATAATGAAAAGATTCACAATATTTGTCGAAGTCATAGTCAAAGGGATCATTAGCTTGACTTCTTAAGCAAATGTTCCCTTGTACTCCCACATACTATGCCATCACTAATGAATTTACATTTTTGCTTTGAATTAATCTCATACTATAACATTAAAATATACCCTTTGGATTTTTCAGGAAAACCAATTGAACCAATAATAATTTTCAAATCCAATTTCTATAATTTATGAATGTAATCCCTCACTTCCAACTGAACAACCCTAACTTAAAGGTGTTTTAAACAAGGTTTCCAGTCTTTCTACAGTTCAAAGTGTATCTTTGAAACTGCTTTACTCGGAAAACTATTTAAATTACTCAGTTGTACGAGGAACATACACCTACAAACGTATATGGGTAATTTTAACAATTTCCATAAGAGTATGATTTCGCCTTTCGTTATACACCATTATGCCAAGGATTATTTGGCCTTGTGTACCGAGCAACAATGCCAAACTTTTTGAGATATTATGCAATAGTTCAGGATACTTTTATGTTTCGTCATTCCATTCACAATCTTCACCCCCTTTGTTTGACCTTTATGATTTTCACTTTTCTTTATAATTGCCTCTCAATTTAAATATTGAATGTTCGAGAAACATCCACAAATTAAGATTCATGATGCAATTGATAGATGTACATAGTTATGTGAAAAATCATCCGGTGATAAACAATCCTCCGAAATTTAGACCATAGAAAGTCTACAAATAATCATAATTATTAGTTTAAGAATAAAAGATGGTATGTCATATAAAGATACATAACAATTAAGCTTACAATATTTTCATACCCTCAATAAGCTTCGCATGTGAGTAAAATCTTATTAAGGATCACAGTAAGAAATGAAACATATATGTGGATATTTTACATTATACAACATTATGTCTATCTAATAAGACAACTAGAATCATCTGTGGGTGAATCTCGTCTAAAATGTATAAACAAACTCATATGATTATGTCCATCATAATACACTGTGAATTTGGAGTCACCTGTGGGTGACTATTACTCCACATGCATATGAAACATATTGATATCTTAATGCTTATTTAAATGTGTGAACCGAAAACTACTTGTGAGCAGCGTTGTTCTAGTCGTTAAATCAAACTAAGAGGACGCAAAAATATATACAACATTTACAACATAGGGATTTAGTATCACTGTGGTTATAACTAATAAACAATGCAACAAATATGTAAAATTTCACATATCACACTAACCTTTCTTGTAATATTGCACAGTCTCACTAAATAATATGAACGTACTTGATTTGATCATAAATTAATTTAGTTTATTATAAACTATTAAGAGTAACCCTAAAACAATAATCATAAATATTTATTCAAAAACATGTTATATATATAAATTCTGAAAACATCAACACCCCTTAATTGAAAAACTTTCAAACGTGATGAACTTTTCGTAACTCAAAACCAAGTACTGTGCAACCGAGGGTTCAGACTTGTGTACTCAGACCGAGTAGATGTGGCATCGATAAAATCTAAGGCATGTGACGACATTCCATATTGTGTTTTTTTTTAAATCATAAAAACAATTTATTAGTTAAACTAGGAAAGAATTACATGAGGATATGATAGTTCATTACATAGATGTAAATTGTAATCGATCATTCTTTTAGTCATAACCAAATCCATGCCACTTGGTCTAGAATGCATAGCGTCTTAATGCATTAATGTATATACGTACTCTGTTGGAAGCAACCGAAAGATGAAGAAGAACATATTCCACACTTGCTCTTACACAAGATCCATATAGCTAGCTCATTAGTGCAAGGGTTATGGGTAGAGAGTTCTCATTTAAAGCGAATGAATTTAATCAAAATTTAGTAAATTAGACTCCACTATGGGTAGAGGAAAAAACCTCCTTCAACCAAAGTCTTTCATACACTCCTTTAATCAAAGGATTGATCGATAGTCTTCACTATAAAGAAGATACACTACACAGTAGAAAGATTGGGTTCAACCGCTCACTTGATATTGATTTGTGTATATATTTTATACAACAACTTACATTATATAGATATGCATTTAATGTGAGAACGATATTTAATATACATATATGATATGCTATTATTGTGGGAATGATATTTGATATGCTGGATATGATCTTCCTTGATGCTTTATACGGTTTCCTCAAATATTGAAGGACTGCTATTTATGAGATAATATCCTTGATATGATAGATATGATCTTCCTTGAATGCTTTATACGGTTTCCTCATATATTGAAGGATTGTTATTTATGTATTAGATTCTGCTGGTTACGGTTCCCTTATACGCCTCCGCAAGATTGGTATTCCATCGGAAAGACCAATCTTGTTCCGCAGCATGACAGTCCGCTGCTTGGATAACGGCTTTGTCAGAAGGTCAGCTAGCTGATCTTGAGTGTGAACATGTCGGACCTGAAGACTTCCCTTTTGAACTAAATCACGCACAAAATGTAGATCAATTTGAATGTGTTTCATGCGTGAATGATGGACAGGGTTGAGACTGAGATGTGTGGCTCCAATGTTATCACATAACAGTTGAGGGGAGTCTGTAAGTGGAACTCCAAGTTCTTCGAATAGTGTTTCCAGCCACATTGTTCCAAACGCTGCATTGGCTAGTGCTCTGTATTCAGCTTCTGTGGATGATCTTGCAACGGCTTGTTGCTTTTTGAAACAACAGGAGATTGGATTTGATCCCAAGAAACTGATGTAGGCATATGTTGATGTGCGATCATCCATATTTCCGGCCCAATCAACATCTGTGTATGTTCGAAGAGTGGAAGGTCCATTTTTTAAAATCTGAATTCCATAGAAGATAATTTGCTTCAGGTACCTGAGTAGCCGTTTGGCAGCTGTCTTGTGAGTTGTAGTTGGCTTGTGCATGAATTGAGATAGCATGTTTACTGCAAAGGAGATGTCTGGTCGTGTTAAAGACAAATATTGAGGACTTCCTATGAGTCGCCGAAACTCAGAACTATCCACAGCTGCTGTACCATCAACTAATTGAAGAGGTTGTGATGTAGAGAGTAGAGTGGAGACATCTTTCGCATCACTCATGCTCATAGTGTTGAATAGTTCTCGAATATAATTGTGTTGAGAAAGAAACAAACCTGCCCTTGTGGGAATTACTTCAATTCCTAAGAAGTAGTGAAGAGAACCCATGTCTTTGAGAGAGAACATATTACCTAGCTTTGTAATGATAGAGAACACAAATTCTGAGTTGCTTGTGATGATAAGATCATCCACATAAACCAACAAATAGCATACTGGTAACTTCTTGACTTTATATGAACAAGGAGTATCTGACTTAGAGTTGCGAAAACCCAATTGAAGAATGGCTGTTTTGAGTGTATGATACCAAGCTCATGGTGCTTGTTCTAGCCCATTGATGGCCTTGTGGAGCTTGCATACATGATTTGGTTTGGACGCATCCTTGAAACCTGGAGGTTATGTCATAAAGACAGTTTCAGTTAAGGCCCGTGCAGAAAAGCATTGTTGACATCCATCTGTCTCAAAACCCATCCATTCATCACCGCAATGGATAGTACAGTTCGTATTGTTGCTGTTTTAACTACAGGACTGAAAATCTCTGTGTAGTCAATGCCCGACCGTTGGTTGTAACCCTTTGCCACAAGTCTGGCTTTGAACTTGTCAATTGAGCCATCAGCCTTTCTCTTGACTCTGAAAACCCATTTGCATCCAACTGGTTGACACTAGCCTGGTGGTAAGACGAGATCCCATGTGCTATGGTTTATTAAGGAAGTCACCTCTGCAGACATGGCTTCACGCTATTGAGGATCGACCAATGCTTTGCTAACACTGGTTGGTTCAATAGATTGAGGTAGAGGGTGCTTGGAGACTGCATTAATTTGCTGGGGTTTAAAGATCTGATTCATCGATCTTGTGGTCATACGATAAGAGCGATGAGCAATTGCCATGTCTTGATGTGTGGCTGGAGTTGGAGCAGGATTGGCTGTGCATACAGGCGTGCCAGGAACAGCAGCGACTGGTGATGCTGATGACTGCTCAGTCTCGGTTGCTGTTGGAGAGCTAGATAAATGGCCCAGGTAGGTGTCTGTAGCCTGTTCAGGTTGCTGAGGTAAAGTATTAGAGAGGGAAGTATTACCTGGGGAGTATGTAGCAGCAGCAGTTAGCCTTTCCGAAGGATGCACAGGCACTGATGCATTTAGACGCTGCATGGATGGCACCGGTGGCTGGATTCCAAACTGTAGAGGAAACAGAAGATGATGGCTGTCCTCCTGTGGAGGATTAAGGAGTTCACTAGGCACAAATGAGGGATGTGAGAGAGACCTGCTTTCATCAAATAGCACATGACGGGAGATAAAAATTCTTTTAGTTTGAGGTTCGAAATATTTATAGCCATTTTGAGTCGGTGAATAGCCAAGAAAGATACAGATTTTGGATTTGGGTTGCATTTTATTTGAGTTGTAGGCCTTGGTAAGAGGATAACATATGCACCCAAATTTCTTTAACTTAGAGTAGTTTGGTGGTTGGCCAAAAAGAGCTTCGAAGGGAGATTTGTTGTGTAGAATAGGTGTTGGTTGACGATTTATGAGATATGAAGCTATTTGAAAAGCATGTGGCCAAAATGAAAAATCTAGATTGGAATCATAAAGAAGTGTAAGACATGTTTCAACCAAATGACGGTGACGTCATTCAGAAACACCATTTTGTTGAGGTGTGTGAGGGACAGTTGTGAAATGAGTTATGCCATGAAGTGAAAGATATGATTTTAAGGCAAGAAATTCACCTCCATTATCAGAGTATAGTGTTTTGACCGATTTTTGAAAACGATTTTCAATAATCTTTTTGAATTATGGAAAAATTAAGGAAATACCAGATTTAGATTGCATGGGGTAGAACCATACATATTTTATAAAATGATCAACAAAAATAAGATAATATCGTAAACCCTCAATCCCAATATAGCTAGCAGGTCCCCACACATCCGTGTAAATAAGCTCAAGAGGCTCATGGCTGTGAAGGCTTGTGATACGAAAAAGCTGTTGATGTGCTTTATTAATGGAACATGAATGACATCAAGAAGACAGATTTTTTCGAAAGGAAATAGGAAGTGCAAACTGCTTAATAAGATGATTAACAATTTTAAGGGAAGGATGTCCAAGACGCTTGTGCCATCCGTCACTAGACGTTCTTTCATGCATATTAGCGATCTTTTGCGATGCCACCGAAGACTCCGGAAAGGTGTACATGCCGTTGTTACATATCGCCCCCGTGATCTTGTCCTTCAAAAAAAAATGAAAATGATGAAATTCAAAAACATTGTTTTGTTTAGTGAGATGATGCACAGAGATGAGATTTTTGCAAATATTTAGAACATGCAGAGTGTCACTTAGTGTAAATGTTCGATGTGGAGTATTTAGAGCCAAAGATCCAATGTGTGTGACAGGCAAACCTGAACCATCGCCGAGAATCACTTCATATTCAGAGTGCATAGATAAGTTGGAGAGGTCACCTGTGATGTTATGGGACGCGGCTGAGTCGAGAAGCCAGTTCTTTTCTTTTCCTATAAAGGTTATGGCACAGTTTATAGATGCATTTTGTGACTGAAGTTGGGGACATGTCTTGGCCGTGTGACCAGGCTGGTCACAGAGCTGACATTTAGGTTGATAGCGCTTGTTGAAAGTGCTGTATTTGCCGGAGTTTAAAGGGTAGCGACGTCCATCACGATGGACACTGTTAAGATATCTGCCAGGAGAGGGACCTGTGGTGCTGATGGCTTTCCTTGGATGCCTATCTGGAGACGGTCTGGAGTAATCAGACTGTCTGAAGTACTGATAACTTGCTTCAGATCCTGCTCATCTTGTTTTGGTGTAGTTGGCAGACGCGACTAGGTTCTGTATTCTAGTTTCCAGGCATCGGAGGTAAGTTTCATGACCAACCAATAAGTCATGTAGTTCTTCAAATGTTAGAGATGATTCTCTAGCACGAATTGGTGCTGCTATCTCTCTGAAGTCTGAACCTAGCCCATTCAATACATAAAGAGCTAAATCATCGTCTGATATAGATTGATCTATAATATCTAATTCATCAATTAGATTTTTCACAGCGTGAAGGTACTCCGAGATGGTCATGTTCCCACACTGGATCAAGGTAAGTTGTTCCTTTAACTGCATCGCACGAGTTCTTGACCGGCTAGCATAGAGATTTGTTAGTTTTTTCCAAGCAACATCAGAAGTTTTTGCTGTAGCTATAAGAGGTGTGATCGAGGAAGAGGTTGAGGCTAGTATTGCACTCAAATGAGTTTGTCCTGCTGAATCCAATAAGTTTTTCGTATTTGTTGAGTGGGAGTGCCATCTGAAGAGGGGCACTTGAAGGTGCCTTCGACATAATCCAGAAGATCATAACCAATAAGCAGTGCCTCAAACTGGGCACGCCATTGAGGAAAGGTGGAGGGGGTTAATCTTTCATTAATCTGGGAAGTGATATTGAGAGCTATTAAAGGTTTTTCGGAAGTGGTGGTAGGCTGGGTATTGATGGTGAAGTTGGGGGTTTGTTCTGATGATGCGGAAGACATGTTTGTAGGATTCGTTGCTCATTGGATACTAGTGCTATGATACCATAAAGAAGATACACTACACAGTAGAAAGATTGGGTTCAACCGCTCACTTGATATTGATTTGTGTCTATATTTTTATACATCAACTTACATTATACAGATATGCATTTTTAATGTGAGAATGATATTTGATATACATATATGATATGCTATTATTGTGGGAATGATATTTGATATGCTGGATATGATCTTCCTTGAATGCTTTACACGGTTTCCTCAAATATTGAAGGACTGCTATTTATAAGATAATATCCTTGATATGCTAGATACGATCTTCCTTGAATGCTTTATACGGTTTCCTCAGATATTGAAGGACTGCTATCTATGTATTAGATTCTGCTGGATACGGTTCCCTTATACACTATACGGGTAAACTTCAGTCGTCTATGTCAAACGAGGGATTTTTTCCCGTTTAGGTATTTATTTCAATATTAAACTCTTAAAACGCGGGTCTTAACTAAGTTATTATTATTAAAAAACTAGATAAACTTCCAAACGGGGGATCTTTCCCCGTGCAAGTGATTTTTTTTATACTAGCTAGACGGAGAAACTTCACCCGTCTAATCTCTCTACTTCACGAACCCATAGTGCAAAAATTATTTCTTCACCTAGTCACTCATTCATTTTGAAATGTCCAAACACTCTATCCCATAGCCTTTACTTTTATAATGAAGTTGGGTATCTGAGAGATCTCCGTGATAACTAGCATGATGATGAGTTGAGATGATGTGCTTAGGTCTTGGAAGGCAATTCTTTGGTAGCTTTCATTAAAAAACTAATCCTTCACAGTTTCTTGTACCACGTATTGAAGAAAAAGAATGGTGGGAACTTGACTCTTTTAGTGACTGTTTGGATACCAGAAGTATAAGCATTTCTGTTTTTCTAGAAGAAAAAATCAATCTCAGAAGTCAGAAGTAAAAACATTTTGTTTTATAAAAAATTAATTTATTATTTCAAAAAATTATTCTAAAATTTTATACTCAAACTAACTTCTGATTTTTCTTTCTTTCCAGAAATCAAAAAGCAATGTCTTTACTGATATCCAAACATACATCAAACCCTCTATTTTAGGATCGTTGGGATTGACATAGTCCCACATTGCTAGTAACAATAACATTTCTCATCCTAGCCACGTCCCTGGTTTCTTAAAAAAAGAATAAGTCCCAGCTTCGAATCCCCTCAAGGCCACTCCAGGTGACTAAACAATACTTTTCTTTGGCATAATCTAGACATATAAGTTCAAATTCGTCTATAATAATAAGTTAAATTGATCTACAAAAGAAAATTACCAGTTTAAGAAAAAAATTGTGTCAAGACTCTAGATCTTCTTATTATAATTACAAGCTAGCTAGACAGTAAAATCTAGAGTATCACTCAACTGTTCAAAAAAAACAACAAAGACTGATTACTAACTAAACACTGTCAGGATTTCGCTTAAAAAGACTGTCAGTTGATAACCCTTCTCCCTCTAAGATCAATTTTTGGCCTGGAAAGGATTATTGGCAAGAGATTTGGAAATCCCACGAACGGCACCACAAGCAGCAGCAATAGAGCAAATCAAGCAAAATGCATTAAGAGATTGAAGTGCAATCCATTTGGGACTGTATTTCTTAATCTCCTTTCTGGCAATATACATGGCTATTGGGAAATAAATAGTCAAAGGCCAGTAACCAGTTGCTCCGAGGAAGGCAAGTATGTCGTTGAAGAAAGGTAATGCCATGGCTAATAGTGTGGCCACTATAACATAACAACTTCTCCAGACCATCCTTAACATGTTGATACGGCACTTCGTGTTCTTGAACCCTGGTATGCTTACTGAGTACTCGTGATTCACGAACTTTGAATTTTCCCATTTCTTTGAACCCCACGACTCGACTGCAGCGAATAAGGGTTGGTTGTATACCTATCAAATGTAGATAAATTAAAATTTGTATATTTCAAAACAGCATATTTGTCAACGAAGCTGATTTGAGGATGCATTCAATATACCAACGTCCGGGTGTTCAAATTCGAGGGCAGAGAATTCAAATTTTACAGTTGCACTACGATTCTGTAATGTATGGCAAAGCAGTATTGTTATTAGTACCTGATATGCACCAACGAGGTGAACCACAATGCAGACGTTAGCAAGGATAACTAACAACATAGGGTCATAAACCCCAGCAAGCATGTTCCCGGGAGCATTGCTTCCATATGCAGCATACCCAAGGCACCCACACAAGGCATAAAACACAGTTGTTGTCGTTATGCTTATCAAGTTTGCCATCTTCATCTTTTTGTTCTCCCCTGGACCCTTCATAGTATCCTAATCAATTACACAGACAAAAATCTTTCATTAGCAACTTATATGTATCAGTCTATCCAGTGACCCATTTTATCTATTTACGTTAAGAATCTCGATACAGTGAATGTTCTTACTTGAATTTCAATCAAGATGAGTGAAAATGAGAATGCAACTTCAAGATCACCAACTGCACTGAAGGTACTCCATACTTTATCTGCTACTGAAAACTCTGGCCCAATTTCAACTCCCGTTAAAGTTGTCTTCCCAGTATTTCCTACATTCCACATTGTACTCAATCAAGTAAAAAATCTGAAGGAAGTTACGGATAAAATAACATTATGAAAGCGGATACATGTCACAAGCTATAGATGGTCCTACCCGTAGCGATTTTATTCACGGAGAGAAACACACCAATGCTGGAATAGGTGAAAGACATCAAGGTAGCAATGGTTGAGAGTAGTGTGAGATCACTTATATTTGGGATCTGAGAGAGAATAACTTCACAAATTCCAAATCCAACCATGAACGGGAAATTAGAAATCCTGCATGAAGTATCTCCCAAACCTCTTTTATGGAAACAAGATACTTTGAATATTGCCCTGTTTTAAGAGGAAAATACATGTTAGAAAAAAGCATAAAATTATTTGTGACATTGGCTAGATGTCCTGCAAATAAACCTTGCCCACAAGGAAACTTCAGGACAACAACTTCGACCGAATCCTAAACGACCAGGTTTCGGAGCCAGTGAGCCTATCACCCCAAGAGTCAAGATATTATAGGTTCCTTATGGGCAGAAATCTGCAAATTGTTCAGCCTTCTCGCGTAATTGAAAAATATGTTATGTTGGAGAATTCATATTCATTTGCTTACACCATGCTAGCAACTGCTGTAACTGTGTAGCCAACTGAATAACCAAAAAGGTTGACATACTGGATAATCCCACAAACCATTTGCGTTTTTTGACCTGTCAATTACAAATTCCATTGTTAATACTCATGAAAGAATAAGGTCCGATGCAAGAAATGAGAAGCGAAGGGAATCATTATCATGCATATACACCTAAGATAGTTCCTACGGCTTCAGTGTAATTATAATTTCTCTTTCCGGTTCTAGGATCGGGATATCTGTAACAATCAGCTAGGAGACTGGCCGTGTAGAACGTTATGTAGGCAAAGATGGCTAGCCCAATAGGTCCAGCAATCCATCCTAGTTGAGCAATACACCATGGCAATGATAGAACACCTGCACCAATAACCGCGGTGATAATATGTGCACTGGCGGTTATTGTAGATCCTGTACACATATAAACAGAAAGAATTTATGCGTTAATAATCAAAAATTGTAAAATATGCAACTTTCATTTTTCTTAGGATGGAGGGAGCACTTTTTTTCATTTTTTTTTGTCAGCAAATTAAAATGTAAACAGGTTTTAACCTCAGGGTTGTGTTGCTTCCAGCCATCTAGTGCAAAAACATAAGTGAGCTATTATGACTTTTATTTATGGGCCTGGTTTTGGACTGGGTTGGTTTTTGTCCTTGAAGTGGTGGGTAGAGGTGGTTGTATTGAACCGTCAGTGACAAACTTTGGAACAAACATTTCATCTAACACTTGGCGTATAATCTCTGGTATCACTAAATGTTTCAGTTTATAATCTAATCTCATTTCAAAACAGAAATTTGTTAAAAGGGTACAGTACTGCACTACAATGTCCTACCTATGTCCCAGGAAAAGTGAAATTTTTACTTTTTCGGTTAAAAATAGGTGAAATTTAAGAAGTAAAAATATCATTTTTTCCTAAGACCGAGTAAGTATTTGATTACAGTCTCTAGTCTTTACCTGCATCGTATCACTTCTTCAAAAAAAAATGCAAGATTCTAAAATGGGGTTGTTCTTCCTATTCATTTTGGATTAAACTATAGATAAAAAAAATGAAATCCAAAAAACAATTAAAAAATGGGGCTATGTTAAATATGTACCAGTTCTTTTTGGTTTTCCATCGTCATCTAAGTCTTCAATTCCAGTACCATTGCCAATAGATCTTTTTGGTTCAAGATTTTGTTGCTCTACTCTTAATGCAACCACATCATTACCATTTGTTGGAGTCATCGTCATAGCTTGATCATGAACACACAAATGAACTTAGATCTTTACACGAACAAAAAAAAAGAAAAAGAAAAAAACGATGATCAGTAAAAAAGTGTATAAAAATGTAGATTTTGTGTACTACTACTACGTACTAGTTGTATAGCCGTGAGAACTCTAAGAACTAAGTATTTAACTGTTTGAGTCCGGAGATAAACTAAGTATTAGGGTTTAATGAGTTAAAAGATTGGTGGAATATTTCAGCAGCATTTATTTAGGGTTTGAAGTTTTCAAAAGGAAAAAATATGGTAAAATCTTATCTTCTTAAACAAACTAGTAATTGATTACTTATCTTTTTAAACAAACTAGTAATTAATTAGTTACACGCTATTTTACTGCTTTGCTCGTTTCATTCCATACACTTGGAAATGCCCTATGGGCTAATGTGTATACAAGATGTGGGATGTTTTTATTGTAATCTCTATCCATTTTGTTGGACTGGATTTTGTAGCTAATTTGTGCCACTTTCACTAACTTGGAGTAGCCTAGTTGGCCAGGAGCTAGAGCTATTAATGACTCGGCTAGTTCGAGCGTGTGTAATATACAAAATTATAGAATAAAGAAGACGAGAATATGCGGGAGAAAAATGGGAACTGTCTTTCCCTTTTCATTCTTATGAACTTAGTTTTCGTTTTACACCGAGAACGTATCTCAAGGCTAATATATAGCCTAGACAAAGCAATAGAAAACAGCCTGTTGACATGTGTGTCAATCATAGGATCAATTATTTGAGGTGGGAAACTTCTCGAGTAACTGAAACTGAGATATACAATTATGGGTCAGTTGATGTCATGCTCACGTAATACTCCCTTTTGGAAATAGGGGTGGGACTTGTGTTAGGTCAACCCGTCCAATTCGTGCTTTATTCGAACATTAGGTGGGTATGGATAATGTAATTTCTAATATTAGGCGGGTATAGACATAAATTTTACTTACTCAAGGCAATTTGGATAGACATTGACATAAATTTTACTAACCCGAACAACCTATCCAACCCGAAGAATCGTAAAACAGTTACATAATTCTTTTTATGTATGAATATTATTATTATTTATTTAGAGTAATTTTAACTATGATTTTCTATTAGTAAAATAAAAATAAACTATATTATACTTTTTTCATTAAAAACAGTAAGTTTTGGACATGAAAGTTTGTTATGTTATTGTAAATAATCTCAAAAGTATTTAGAAAATAATATAAATTAAGTATATACAGATGTGGTTCCAGGAAAAAGTTGTTCCCCTAGCAGCAAAAGCACTAAAACCTATTTAATTGTTGATTATCGACTATTCTTTTTCTTTTTATAGATGCTTAAAATTGTTGCTTCATCGGACAAACCAAGGAACCCGTCGAACCCAACATACATTATATATGGTCCGTCCATGGGCAAGAGTTCCATGCGTCCAGTGGAAATCAGGCCAAGACATTTCTAGCACGGATCTGGTCTGGCCAAGCCTCTCCACCCGACTAACCCAACTAAGTCCCACCCCTACTTGGACCACCATTCTAAGGATGTTGCCTCATAAAATACTTTGTTAGAAATACCCAGTAGGATAAAAATTGGTTAAAGAGTGTAACTCTTTGATCTTTAAAAAGGTATTGATTGTCACAATTTTTTTCCTCCAATCTTCAAAGTTGTGACCGCTTGATAAAATTCGATCAAAATTTCGTTGCCTTGTCAAAACCTTACCAGAAAAATCCAACTAGGAAAAAACTGGTTGAAAGAAAAGAATATAACACTAGTAGCTTTAAACCGATGGTGGTCGTCACATATTTTTACTTTTGTCAAAGTTACGCCAGGAAAACCATTTATGAGAAAACTCGAGCACCGGATGAGATCGGTTACCGCCAAAAAATATTTTCTTCGTCGTAACTGCACCAGGAAAACTACTTTGGATAAAACCTGAATACATGAACCTTGGAATGAGGATTGCTGCCTCAGCAAATCTCTTCATTGCCAGAACTGCGTCAAGAAAACCACTAGGATAAAACCTGAATGCCTAAAGCTTATAATAATGTCGACGTCGATGAAAATATTGCCTCGTTAAAAACCTTTTTAGGAAAACCACATGGGACAAAGCCTGACCATAGGAAAAGAGTACAACGTACGCCGCCCGATAATGATGTTGGACACACATATGCTACCTCGTTAAAATATTGACAAAGAAACCCAATGGGAAAAAACATTGGCGAAGGAAAAATAGTACAACGCTTTTAAGTCCAACCGAAGATTCTACAAGTTTACCCCTCCTGAAGTATAACTTTCTTAAAGCGGTTGGTGGTGCAAACATTATACAAACTTTCAAAAAAACTGCTTTATTATTCGCAGTATGTGGAGGTTTGACTACAGTCTTGCGCCGATGTAGCACTAACATTGCACACCTCGCATTTATATCCTCCTTCTATTGCACACCAATTTTAGATTTTCGTTTTAACTTCAGGCATAACAATGGAAAGCCTTTTGTAAACTCATATTTACAGTAAAATCAATTTTAGCCCTTTAAAAGTGTAACCTGCAAAATAAAAAGTTAAAGAAACAATATAAAGCATGCATTATATACGTATATTGTAATTATGGACCATAAAGTATTATTTCTACGTACGTAACAGATAAACCGATCACCTCCCAGTTAAAGGTATTACATAATGATGCTAATTTAGTAGCAAAATAAGTACCACGAGTATCAAAAATTGATACTCTAGTCTATACAAACAAATTTTTGCTAGCATGTTCTCGAACTTCAGGCCTAGAAACTATTTCAGAAGTGCTATTAAGGGCTCTTTAAGAAGCCAAAGATGATAGCCCTTTAAGAAACCAAAGATGGTATCATCAGTTCATATGGATTTGAACCTTATACCAAGAACATAAAACACACACAAGGATTATCCGTAAAATTTTCCTATGTGGTGATTATGACTTAATTTCAAGCCTGACGTAATTCCCTAGATTAGGTGGCTGCCTGATTTAAAATCTAGAATCCTTGATTAGGGATCCATTCATAATCACCAATCATTTGTCATATCTAGATGCGGTTTGAGTCCTTCAGGGACTACCACGCTAAAGTGCATCAACATTAAGAAAATACTTTAGGTTTACAGAACCAATCCTGGGTTCATCATGAAACCCTTTAATAGCACTTGAAGTGATTACATACTCTCTCTGCGCTTTATCTCAAACACTAACTTGTAATATTCAGATTCAAATTTTACAGTGTCAGTCGGATCCGAACTTTTGCACTTTTTCGAGAGATTCCAATCTCTACCTTAGTTTGAGATGATTTGATGATATGTCTACCAATCACGATGTCGATGTTCCTCTGCAGAAGGGTACACAACCACCATTGTAAATAAATAATCGACAATCATATAGATCTAATACATTTATCTTGTGCATGAAAATTCAATAAAATTTCCACAGACTGGTACCAGCGCCACTTCGGAGGCATTATCATTTCCTCGTATTTAATAAGGAGGTACAAACTTAGAGAATATGGATCACAGTCCGATAGCCTCCATGAGCACTATGTTTAGTCTCTTCAAGAGCATTACATATTATAAAGGTTATTTGAATCTATTTTATGAGGCTTAAATAAGGCAATCTTTCATACCTTAGGAGTATCTTAATTCACGACTTGTTTACTGCGAGATGCATGATTTAACCTGCTGAGACAACTTCTCGTGTCTGCATCCTCAAGCAAGTGACAAACAATATTTCCATGAGTTATTGCATCTATGTGTTTTAATCATGAGAAATCTCTAATACCTTTAATTACATCCAATATGTTGGTGTGCAAGAAAAACAAATGAGATAGTTTCACGCCAATTTCTAGTTACAGCCTCACTTTCTCTAATCAGGATATGTAACCAAATAATTTATTTACTTTTCAATGTAACATGTGCCATCTTCTGCTGGCGAATGTAATACCCGTAATTTTTGCATGACAATTACTTAGGGATGCATCATGGCATGAGATAAAGCTTCATCCTAATCTTATAAAGCTTACCCAGATATGCATTAGGATGTGGAGGCCTTGACCTCGAATTGTAGCGTTAAGGCCCTATTATGCATGATGTTTAATTGAGAATGCATCACTAACCTTATGTGGAGTACCCGAGAGCATATCATAGTGCAAAGGCACTACTATGCCGTGATGCATGATTAAGAATAAATCACTGAACCTATGTGGAGTAACCGAGAGCGCATCATAGTACAAAGATACTATTATGCCGTGATGCATGATTGAGAATGCATCACTGACCCTATGTGGAGTACCCGAGAGTGCATCATAGTGCAAAGGCACTATTATACCGTGATGCATGATTGAGAATGCATCACTGACCCTAGATAGAGTACCCAAGAGCGCATCATAGTGCAAAGGCACTATTATGCCGTGATGCATGATGTAGAATACATCACTGGACCAACGCTGCATATCCGAAAATGCATTATAGTGCTAAGGCACTATTATGCCGTGATGCATAATTGGAAATGCATCACTGTACCAATGTCGTGTATTCGAAGAATGCATTATAGTGCTAATGCACTATTATGCCGTGATGCATGATTGTGAATGCATCATTTAACCAAAGCTGCATATCCGAGAACATCATAGTGCTAATGCACTATTATGCCGTGATGCATGATATTCGAATGCCTCACCAAGCCAATGTTGCGTATTCGAATGCATCATAGTGCTAATGCATTATTATGCCGTGATGCATGACTGAGAATGCATCACTAAGCCAATAATCAAAGAACATCATAGTGCTAATGCACTATTATTCCGTGATGCATGATATAAAATGCATCACTAAACCAAAGTTGCGCATTCAAATGCATCATAGTGCTAATACATTATTATGCCGTGATGCATGACTAAGAATGCATCACTAAGCTAATGTTGCATAATCCAAGAACACCATAGCGCTAAGGCACTATTATTCCATGATGCATGATTGTGAATGCATCACTAAGCCAATGTTGCGTAATCCGAGAGCATCATAATGCTAACACACTATTATGCCGTGATGCATGATTGAGAATGCATCACTAAGCCAATGTCGCGTATTCGAAAATGCATCATACTGCTAATGCACTATTATATACCGTGATGCATGATTGAGAATGCATCACTGAACCAATATTGCGTACTGAGAATGCATTATAGTGCTAATGCACTATTATGCCGTGATGTATGATTGAGAATGCATCACTGAAAAAATATTGTGTACTGAGAATGCATTATAGTGCTAAGACACTATTGTGCCGTGATGCATGATTGAGAATGCATTACGGAAACAATGTTGCGTACTGAGAATGGATTATAGTGCTAAGGTACTATTATGACGTGATGCATGATTGATAATGCATCACTGAGCCAATGTTGCATACCGAGAATGCATTATAGTTCCAATGCACTATTATGCCGTGATACATGATAGAGAATCCATTGTTGAACAAATGTTGCGTACTGAGAATACATTTATAGTGTTAATGCACTATTATACCGTGATGCATGATTGAGAATGCATCACTGAACCAATGCCGTGTATCATAGTGCTAATGCACTATTATGCCGTGATGCATGCCCGAGAATGCATCACTAGAAAGTGCAGTAGATGAACGTCACATATCCTCCTTATATCCACTTGTATAAATGCAAATAAAACATATATAGGGAGGATGTGTTGGTTGGAAATAGATGATGCTTAGTTATGCTAACAAGGAAGCAAAATAGCCTTAGCTATGCCAACCAGTTAGCGGATTAGCTTAGAGGCGCCAACAAGTTAGCGGATTAGCCTAGAGGCACCAACCAGTTAGCGTATTTGCCTAGAGGCGCCAATCAATTAGCGGATTTCCCTAGAGGCGCAAACCAGTTAGCGGATTTTCCTATAGACGCCAACCTGTTAGTGGATTTTCCTAGAGGCGCCAACCAGTTAGCGGATTTGCCTAGGAGGCGCCAATCAGTAGGCGTTTTTTCCTAAGGTGCAGTTGATGGATTTCACTTTCCTTTCTTTTATTTATTTGTAAAAATGCAAATAAAACATATATAGGGAGGGTGATTTGCTTGAATGTGCATGAACGGTAGTGCACATATATATGCGATGTGGCCTATACATCGGAGCATACTTAATACATGAGCATCAATATGCTTATAGCTTAAACGATAAAGCTTTGCTTGAATGTGCATGAGCGGTAGTGCATATATATATATGATGTAGCATATATGATAGACACATTTTAGTGTCTGAATTGCACCTTAATTTCTAGGGAGTTAGTATTCGATTTTGTATCTATTACGTGTTTTTATGCTTTTGTAGGTACATTAGAAGAATAAAGATTTGTGGAAAAATTGGCTCAAAAAGTGTTCAAGGCACCCGGAAAAATGGATCAAAGCACCCACACTTTGGATTGGGGCACCCCTGGATCGGGTCAACCCAGCGAGTCAACCCAGCGAGCTGGATCGGGCCGAGTCACCGGGTCAACTCATCGGGCTCAACTGTTTCTACTGGCAACATAAAATCAATGTGTAATTTGGTTTCTTTCGCTTCCAGATTGTTCCAAATGTTAGTAGATATCCCACACAAGTAAGAACAATCGAGAAACAGCAAAAAAATCCCGTGAAATCAGTTGAAAATCATGTATTTGGCCGGAATCATGATTCGATTAGGATTGGGATTTGTGGGCTGTTCTAGAGAGTTCTATTAGGTTTAGAACTCTCTCTAGGGTTTCTACTATCTATAAATACCAAGAGAAGCCAAGAGAATCGATAACAAAAGCCTAGGGAAGAAAATAGAGAATTCCGGTGAAGCTCCGTCAACATCCGGTCAACTGCTGCTGCACCGGCCGCCTGTTCTTCATCCATCACTGCCGGAGAAGAAGACTCAGTAACATCTATAACTGTTGCTGATTTGAA
>JAJJMC010020269.1:1554559-1635226 GCA_023531435.1 Papaver californicum
TTTCCTGATTTTTATTAGTTTAGATTAAGTTTAATATTTTCTAAAATTATTACCTTCACAAGTTCGAGAATCGAACCTCTTTTTACCACTATATAAAACCACATCAATATACGTTGGAGCATACTTGATGCATAAGCATCAATATCCTTATAGCTTAAACGATAAATCTTTATTTTAATGTGCATGAGCGGTAGTGCACATATATATGCGATATGGCCTATACGTTGGAGCATACTTGATGCATAAAAATCAATATGCTTGTAGGTTAACTGATAAAGCTTGAATGTGCATGAGCCTTAATGCAAATATATATGCGATGTGACCTATACGTTGGAGCATACTTGATGCTTAAGCATCAATATGCTTTTAGAGCTTGAATTATGCGAAAGCATTATATAATCGTGTTACGTACTTGAGAACGCATATTTGCATAGTAAATAGTGATAGTTATGCACAAACTAGTGCATACCTTGCGAAAGTCCTCCGGACAATACGGTCTAGGCTTTGCTTGGAATTTGGCCTTGCGATGAAGTGGAAATTGATGTTGGCTTTGCCTTAATAGGTTTAAGTTGTTTTTCCTTTTAAATTGATATTTTGTTGAACTACAGGCAATGCTTTATCCCTTCAAGGTACGGGTTGGGTACGTAGGAAGCCACAATGGAATGCATTGAGGTGCATCATTCGTCGCTCATATCATCTAATTTGGGAGATGTTTACGACGCGTTTTGGTAACTCATATCATCTGGCTCGGCAAGGTTATACAAGAGATGATTGTTACTGCACTTGATGAGGTAGTTGCATTCCATTTGATGGATGTTCATACTTCCTATCAAGCTATTTCGGTATGAATGGAATATGCCTGGTTACTGCACTCTTTGCTAGATCAAGATCAGTGTATGCACCCAGTGCTTAGTCGAAGCAGATTTGATGAAGCGACAAATAGGCCTGAAATAACCCAGGTGCTAGTCCAAGACATGAATTAGGCCTGAACGTTCATAAGTGTATGATGCTTGACAAAGGCATTCACTATTCGCTTGTATAACCTTCATCCCTTAGAAGAACAAGGGTGAGTTTAAAGGATGTGGAAACTACGTTGCGAGTATAATGGTTACAAAGCATGCTTGGAAAGGAAAAATCTACCTTCATTTTCGAGCGAGAAGTTAAGCTTTAAAGTCCGGTTGCTATCTTTTAATCGCGCATCGGGGAGTTCTGGCCTGCCCAGAGCAACGGGCCACAGACGGAATTTTCTGATCTGTGACAAATGTTATCAAAGCAAGTTCCGAGAAAACACTAGGGAATGTGTGTTGTGGACTCGTCAAGTGGGTGTTGGTAATACGACTACAAAAAATTTCCTTCAAAAGGAAAAAGGTCGAAAGAGTAGGCCAACTGTTACGCAAAAAGAAGAGTTGTGACTACAAGGCCAGTTACTTTCTAAGCTTGTGTTTGAAAATCAGGCCAAGTTCATGTGCTAAGAAAAATTGTAACTACTACGATAGTTACTTTGTTTTTGACAATCAGGCCAAGCGCCTGTTCTAAGAAAAATTATAACTACTACGATAGTTACTTTGTGTTGGACAATCAGGCCAAACACCTATGCTAAGAAAAATTATAACTACTACGATAGTTACTTCGCTGATATTTGGACGCGCTTGAGTGTACTATGAGTTTTGACAAGCATTATTAGACTCTTCTACCATACTATTGGTGCTAGGCCAAGCAGCCATAATGCATTATATTGAGGTGCAGCATTCGTCGCTCATATCATCTAATTTAGGAGATGTTTGTGACGCTTTAGTAACTCATATCATATGGCTCGGCAAGGCTATGCAAGAGATGATTGTTACCACACTTGATGGGGTAGTTGCATTCCATTTTATGGATGTTTATACTTCCTATCAAGCTATTTCAGTGTGAATAGAATGTGCCTGGTTTCTGCACTCTTGGCTAGAGCAGGATCAGTGCACCCAGTGCTTAGTCAAAGCAGAGTTGATGAAGTGAAAAATAGGCCTGAAATGGCTGAGGTGCTACTCCAAGGCATGAATTAGGCCTGGACGCTCATAAGTGTATGATGTTTGCCAAAGGCATTCACCATTCTCTTGTATAACCTTCAGCCCTTAGAAAAACAAAGGTGAGTTTGAAGGATATGGAAACTATGTTGTGAGTATAATGCTTACAAAGCATGCTTGGAAGGAAAAATCTACCTATATTTTCCAGCGAGAAGTTAAGCTTTAAGGTCCGGTTACTATCTTTTAATCGCGCATCGGGGACTTCTGGCATGTACAGCGCAACGCGCCAGAGGCGGAATTTTTCAGTCTGTGATAGTTTTCCTCCTCCTTATCAAGGCGGCAAAATCCTTAGGTTATCAACATAATGTGCACCAGGCTATTGTGGTGACTTTCCTCCCCATGATTCAAGTAGAAGAACCTCAAAGGTACCAACCTTACTCACGCCAACTTCTGGTGGCGGGTTGTCATGCCAACTTCTGGTGGCACTTTAGTTTTTCTGATCATGGCGGAAATATTACCATCTCATTTCTGGAAACTTCTGGTTCCATAATTTTGTCCAATTTTTAAGAAAAACTCTACTCATGATGGTTTTTAGGTGTTAATTAATCCTCACAAAAACAACTGCAAGATCGACAAAAGATGAGACATTTCACGTCGTTTCTTGTAACGACTTACTTCCTTCCCCTAACGGTGGGAATACAGTCTCATCTATAATAAGATATTACCAATTTAGGGTTTTAAATGTCTTATTAACTGAAACCAACATATATAGTTAGGTGATGCCATGGATCAAACACGTAAATTTAAAATGTAAGGTTGCTTTCCAAAACAATATTGATGGTAAACAGTTGGTCGAGCAATCAACTAAAGATGCTTAGACAAAGAACTTAACTATACCGCGTTGAGTACGCACATGTGCTATTTAATGCTCGACATAATACCAACTGAAGTTAAAACATCAAAAGCTTGTAAATTTACCACCAAAATAAATGGACTTAATTGGAAATCCCAAAAAATTGGTATATAACCAAACAATTTGTTTAAGAAGTGTGATAAACACAACATTATGTGTTAATAAAATTAACAAGAGACCATCCAGTGGATGTGTGTATCAATACGATAAAGTATTTAAAAATTATCCATAGTGCAGGGTGGATAAGCCCTGCAAATGCCACCATATAAATCCTCTTTAGGAATGTTGGTGATTCAACGAGTTACCATAATGCCAACAAAAGAGCCAAAGGTCTGAATGAACAAACATCATAATTTACACCCTTATCCGACAGAAGCTTCAGGTTCTATAAAGGATATTCACAAGCATTTTGCATCATTCTACTCATCTTGGTAGAACCTGAGTGTCCAAGCCGACCATGCCTAAGAAGAAATGGTTCAAGCTCATTAAACTTCTGGTTAATGACAATGTCATATTCGACTGGTAGAATTCTCACCTGGAACACCTCATAAAAGAGTGATAGCCTTAAACTTCTCTACAACGTGTTTCTGCCACAAAATATATGAAGTAATAAATACTCCATAAAGTTCCCATTTATCGTTTCAAGGTGGTAAGTGTTGTTACACAAAATATTTTCAAAAACTCGACATATTTTTCTAAAATCCGGAAAAATATATGGCGTTAATAGTAATGATTTTTACAACATCAGAATGATATACGCTCTTCCAGAGACGTATATCATATTATTCGAAGCCGAAGTGATTTCTCACATTTCCGTTAAACCTCTTCAAGGTTATAAAATTATTAGTGGTTCGAAAATTTGTGTTTGTTGTTCCTTTTTCTTTGAAAAAGATATCTCTATCGTATACATCAATACAAGATAGATTACTCCTGGAATCCATATCCTTTATAGATAGACGAGATAAAATAATAAAGCTATTAACAAAAGCATTTTGTAACTGCGGGTTATTTTGAAACCCAAAAAATTTATGGTTACTCTTAAATCCAAATATTCTCATAAACAACTTTTTGGGTTCGTATTTTATGGATAATTGATTTTGGATTATTATAGGATTTTATAATTTCTATGTTCGACCGCTTCTGGGGTCAACAATATCTCATGGATTACTTCTGGAATCCATTACTACAAACACAAGTAATCAAAGAAAAATTTAAAGTACAAAAGGACACATAAAAATACATATACTTATGGTACTAAAATAATATCAAGAAATATCCAATTTTGTCACCTTCAGGGTCGAAGAAATATCAATTTACAAGTGTGTATATGAATATAATCTTTATGGCAAAAATTTCCTCAATATCATCTATAGGTTACTTCAGGAACAACCGATAGAAACCGACTAGCACTTAGTTACGATTCACTTCTGGGACTGACGTGCTAACAGGGCGCGCGCCTTGTGCCCATATTATAACACAAAATATTCCAACTTCTGGTGGAATAATTTCAAATTTTGTGGAGATTATAACAGCCGAGAAAATCCAATTTACGCCATCCTACAGGGATGCGACAATTTTTCGCTTCACCAGTATTAAAACCGCTAGTACCATAATAAAATGATAAAGAAAATTAGCAAAGTTCACGGAGTTGTGATTCTCACCTTTCCCATACTTACCAAGAAACACAAATTAATATATATATTCTACTGATATATATGTGCCTTAATTACTATAAGGTTCGATAGAAATTGACATTTTAACTCGTTATGATACCCTGATCATAATAAAAATAATATAGGTAAGTAAAAGACTAAAATAATAATAAATAAAAATAAAAACAGAAAGACTTAAAAGAAGAAAAATAATAATCTCCCTTGATCGACGATGTCATTTTCCACCATCAATTGAAGCATAATTAACCATAATAGCAGCTTGTCAACACGAACTCTTCGTGCTGATAACGTGGTATATATTAATGACTCGGCTAGTTTGAGTGTGTGTAATATACAAAAGTATAGAATAAAGAAGACAAAAATATGCAGGAGAATGGGAACTGTCATTCCCTTTACATTCTTATGAACTTAGTTTTTGTTACACACCGAAAACGTATCTCATGGCTAATATATATATATCCTAGACAAAGCAATGAATTTTTCAAGTTCGGCTACATTTAAAATTCTCATGCTAGCCGAATATTACATTGTCTAGAGCGATTCCTGTCGAACTTCTTATTCCTTTCTGAACCTTATACCAAATCTGCCGAACCTTGTAATAAATATAAACACAATTTCTACTAAAATATTATTCCATTCAAAATATATGATCTACAAAGCACATTTAGTTTAAATTTTGTGTGTGATTCACTCAATTACAATTGGTTTGGGAATCTCTTTTTCTTGGGACATTCTCAAAGCTATCCACATCTTCATGTTTTCCTCGTACGAATTACACCAACTCTTCATATTGTAGGTGTTAAATCCTTCCCAATAGGAAGTTAGGAACAATAGAGGGATTGAACATTCGGGTTTTAACCGGAGACCGATAAAGCGGTTGCCTCCAATCAATTCAATGAACATTCTTCGATACAGTTGGACATATTTTTTTTATTTTGGGGCAAATGTAGCACTACAACCTTTTGTGAAATAATGAACGACACAATTGAAAGCGGGGGCGATTAAGTGTCCACAATCGGCATAGTCATCCAATGATCCATTGTAAGTGGATTGGACCTATGTAGACGACTTTGATAATTAACAAACTCCGAGTTCACCCCACCATCCAACCCTCCTATCATTATCTTGTAAAATATGGGGTTCTCCTGTAGTTTCGTCAAAGGCTTTTACCTTAAGTGATTTCACAACCATTTTATTCCTTGGTATGGTACTGAAACGACCCTAGTTGTCCAACTGTAACGTGAAAACCACAATTGCCATGGCAAGGGACGGCGTCGTTGGAAATGACATACTCATGAATGATTTGAGGTAGTTCTTCCAAGTACACCACATCAACAAATGTTTGACCATTTTGTTGATTAGGAAACATGGGACCCTTTAGCTTCACGTCTCGAATAGGTGGTTCACTTGGTGGCGATGGAAACATCGGACCTTTTTTCTTCATATTCCGTTCACTTGGTTCTCCTTTTTCCTTATTACTCCGACCTCGTTTGTTGATTTTTTGGCATATATTGCCGTAGTGTACTCGTGACCCAAAGGATCTCTATGATTAGCTTGGATGTCACCATAGTTCTTAGCCAAAATCTTGGTATATTTCCTCGCTTGTTTCTTTTTTTTTGTTGCTTGGCCTACCTTTGAGATTGCCCTTTTCCGGTTCGTAAGCATTCTCCATAGTATCGTCCTCATTCCATCCCAAAATATTTGTCGTTGGATTTTTTTCATGTTGTGCTACATCTCGAGTACGGTTCTTCCAAATTCGGTATCCCCAAACTCTTTTTCGGGCTCTTCCGTGGGAGGATTGAAAGTTAATTGTTTCCAAAATGGATCAATGTCGTCTAAGGGACTGATACCATGTTCATAGTTGTCTATAATATGGTGAAAAGGTAAGCCCATCGACTCCTTCATCTTACAAACACATACCTCGTCTGGCTTGATTTCTAATCCTTAATTAAATCGACTTCTATTATCAACTTCTTAATATAAGCATGGGACACATTATAATGGATTCCGTTGAGCAGTGGAAGATCATCCCATTTCTTAATCTTGAAGATAAGGCTCTTTTGTAACTTTTCTTTGATTTCATCAATGTCGCGAGTGAAGTAATTTTTCATAGCATCAAACACTGTCATAAAATTATCAACACGTCCAAAAAGATTCTTCTTCAACCGGTGGTGAGCCGACTCTGCCACACTCATCGCTTGATTTCCCAAGTGTTTGTGTTGGTAGGTAAAGGCATAAACAAACATCTCTTTATACGGTTCCAACCATTGCCTCATCAAATACGATATCATATCCGGGTACTCGGGGCTAGTCCAATGCCCGATAAACGTTACAATATTTAGATTGTAATCATCCTCGGTGAGAGACTAAGTCAATGAGTCCCATTCATTTGAGAAACAAGCCCATTTGGATTCATTTAATTCATATTTTTTTATCAAATTCCTCTTTCACTTTAGGTTGTTCGTCTTCCGGTATCTTCTTTATCTCATCATAACCTCTTTTCTTTGGTGGTACAATTTGAGGCTTGCACCTATGCATCACATTACACCATATGTGGAAGATACATAGAAGATTGTACATTAACAGGAAGATTACCTCTATTGCATTCATTAATGCGACTTCGTTGTCGGTCACTATAACTCTAGAAATATTATCACCGTGGAAGATTGACTTCACTTATTGCAACGCCCAAGTGTAACTAGGTTCCTTCTCATCCTTCAAAAAACAAAAGGCCACGCTAAACGGTGACTCATGCGCCTAACAAAGTTCAACAATGGCATCTCGTACTTATAATTCTTGTAAGTGCAATCCATTAAAAGAACTTGGTAAAAGCATTACGACAGTTGAACACACATCGGATGCGCAATAAAGTTATGTGTTATTTCTCCATCATGACCTACTTTCTTTTGAACTGCATAGTTTTTCTGTTGTGCTATATAAAACAATTGTTGCATTACTTTCCTATCTCTCCATTCCTTCTTTTTCAACGTCTAGTTTGCATTATAAATGGTGGAAAAAGAGGAGAGGTTATCCTTGATATCTTGTTTATGATGCGAAGCATAGTAGCCGGTGGAATACGCATTTTCCTCATCTTACCTAGTTTCTCTATTTTAAGAGGGGTGAGTCTTGCGGAGACTGAATGTCCTTCGAGATGTTCAAGATGTTTGTGGTTATGTCTACCTTCCGTAAATTTGAATAGAACCCATTTCCTCAAGTCTTTGTTGAAATTAAACACAAGCTTGAACGGGCAATTGGTCTTATTTGAGATAGTTACATTCTTCCTCCTGGTATTTCCGATATATACATAACCCTTTTTCTCGTGGCTTCCGGGCTTACGACTTCTCTCACAAACCATTTCAAAACAAATTCTCGATTTGCATGTTCTCTAGCCTAACTTTTTTCTTCATCGGGATTATTTGATGTCTACATGACCAAAACACAAAGTTAGAAAACTTGAGATTTTTTTTTGAAACACCTAAGTACACATAAATTGGTAACCTACCAAGTTGTTCGCATAATGTGCGATGTGTCATCATACATAATATAACCATGAGTAGGTTGATTATCCATATGTAAGCTCCAATTGGATCTGCAAAATATATGACAATGTTAATTACAACAAAAAATACTACAAATTTCTATAAAGTTCGGCTAATAATATAATCTATATGAAATGAACAACTAAGTTCTTCTAGGACTTTTAATGCATACATTGACGAACTTTACACACAAAGTTTCCGCTACTTCTATAGCTAACAGTTTTTCTAAGACAATATAGGGCTCGAACTAGCCAAACATAACTCTGTTTCTGCTCAAGCTAGCCGAACATTAAGTGTTCTTCAATTAGTTAACCGAACTTAGTCCAAAACTTCATGAACTCAGATTTCGGCTACCGGTGTTCTTCATTGTCCTAGCCGAACTTATATGGAGCTAACCAAATCTAAGTTATAAAATTTTATATTTTCACCAAATTTAAGCCAATCCAAGAAAAAAAAACACATTCTCAAGTATACTTGAGCATCAAAAGCGTTATATTCCTCATATTCTTCGTTATGATCCTCGTTTATCTTATAAAAATCCTCATTTTGAGATTGAGATTAGGTTTGGGGGATAAAACATTCACCATCTAAAAAATCATCTATCACTGGATTATTGTGAAGATTGACAAATACTTTGTTTACTTTAGGATTTGAAGGTTCCAATTCCTTTGAGCTTACACAAGAATCACTCATTTAGGATTTACGAATCACCAAACCTAGGTTTCAAAAAATAATAATCACAAAACTCTTCTTCTTATTCTCCTTCTACTTCTTTCTCTCTCTCTCTCTTTAATTCTAATTTTCTAACACAACAAATATTTTATCTCATAATTCTAACAATTAACTAAGTTAACTAACTTTAATTATTACCTCTTAATTAAGTGAGGGTATTTTTTGCCATTACATAAATTATATGGATGTGGGGGGCTAAGAATTACTTCCTAATGACCTTAGAAAAATAGGGGATGGTCCCCTTAAATTCTGAAAGGTCCCCAAAAAATTGTTCGGCTAAAGAAGACCCTACACAAAGTTAGGCCCTGTGTGTTAGCAGTGCCTCATTCCCAACTCCTTGTAGAGACCAATCTTATTAATTTGTAGAGAGTTTTCATATACAGTTGTAGAGACAAAAAAAATAGTAATCCAATAATAAAAATATTTCTAACCATAAAAAATTATTTAAGTTTTTAGTGAATATTATGATAGTAAACATTTTTGACGAAGAATTCAATCGTAATAATTTTAGACATTAAGAGTTGGAGACATATGAACAAATGTCTTCTTACAAAACGGCATTGGAGATTTTTTATTGACCCAAATGCTCTATGGAGGGAGGTTAGTGAAAAAGTATGGAGATGATCAGTTGGCTTGGTTTTTTAAATATCCTAAAACTACTTATGACAAATAAGTATGAAAGAGCATAATAAAATGTAATATTCCTTCTGTTTCAGCAAGAAAACTATTATTTTCATTTTAGTTTTAAAATAGATTGAAATGAAAAAACGATAATAACACTTTTGTTGAAACAAATGGAATATTATTTGTAAGTAGCACATCAGATTTAAAGCAAATAAAGGTAATTTTATTCTTTTCTAACATGATTATTTGCTTTATGATATAGTTATTTCTTTAATAAATTGGTTCAATAACCCAATTTACTTTTTATGGGTTTAAAGACAACTAAACTTAAATGCTTTTTTAATATCCAATATTGGGTATTTTTCCCAAGTTTGATCTACTCGTGCAACTAACTTTTATAATAGTTAGACTAAAATACCCTTTTCTTATACGTTGATTTTTTATTTACCTATACTTAGGGGTGCACAAAGGTCGGTTCGGCTCGGTTCTTGGTAGAACCTTGTACCCGTACCTTCCTATGGTCGGTTCTCAACTTGTGTACCTGTACCCTCTACCCTCTACCTCGGTTCGGTTCTTGTACCTGTACCCTCGGTTCCGGTCGGTTCTTGTACCTGTACTTTTTTTTTCTTTTTTCTTAGTCCCTTCCACTTAACTCCACAGTAAATCGGCTATAAGGTCAGTTAAGTAATCTGTAAAACCCTAGAATACAGCAAACACAGAGCAAAACTAAGTGTCTGAACAGTGAAATAACAAATAGGATCAAAGATACCCAAACCCCAGAGTACACCTTATACAAAGCAAAATTAAGTATCTGAGCTCTCACATACTCGCTTCCCAGAACAATGTCAAGGCGATCACAAGCAACATGAACAGAGATATGAACAAAAAAACCAGAACTAATGCTCCCAAATACCAATTGCATTTTCAAATGGAATTGATCTACTTCGAAATATGTATGGATTTCCAATGTAATATGGGAAACAAACCAATCAACGACAATTTTAGCGGAATTCAATTAAAATCCATTACTTACATGAAGAAAGCAGCAGTGAGTAGAAGTCCAATGGTTAGCATGAAAAAAGCTAAGGTTGGATACCAAGCTTCTGGAACTAGACTAGTAATGGGTTTCCCTACCAACATAAAAAAACACAAATTAAAATGTAATAAAGATCAAAACTTTGTAATTCTAAAAGGGGTTTTTGTTGAAATCATAACTTACTATCTCAATTATGTCTGCACTTTAGGGCAGCTAGAAAGAGTTTTTGTTTCCCCCTTTCTTTCTGTATGTAATCTCAATCAGTCTAGTCTTCGTTGTTGGCTTGGCTTGACTAATAGTCACGGTCAATCCGTTAGGCGGAATATGGGATAACTGGGGTTTGAGAGAGGGGATTTGAAATTTGAAATCCATTGATGAAGAACGATTGATGAAGAACAGTGAACAGAAGAACTTCTTCTTATTTCATAGACGAAGAAGAAACACACGAAATGAAATGAAACAGATCGAGTGAAGTGAGTTACCTAACCTAGCCTAAAAACTAATGGCTGAAATTAAAACAACCTAAAATGACCAACGACTAGTATACCTCGGTTCCTTCGGTCCGGTACAGGTCGGTTCTGGGGTAGTACCTGTACCTTGTACCCGGTTGTACTCGGTTCCCATTTTTTATACCTGTACCATGTACCCTCGGTTCGTTTCTTTTGGGGTACGGTTCCGTCGGTTCCGGTCCGGTTCTTCAGTTCCGGTCGGTTCCTGTGCAGTCCTACCTATACTATGAGTGGTCCTTATTACGAGATGTTGATGGATCACCTAATGGGTTATTTAAAAGGGAAAAAAACGGTTTAGTCCAAAATTCCATCCAAATAGACTAGTTAGTCCTAACCCATTGAATTAGGTAAAAATTAGTCTTTATTTATTTGAAATATGAAAAGTACATAAATAACTTTCCTGAAAGCTCTTTTAAAATTGTTGATGTCAGCAATTTCAAATAATATAAAAATAATTAAAAATAATTTATCTCTCAAACAACTCATTTAAAATTCGTAAACTTTAATTATTCGAAAAGCTCTTTCCGGGATCTATAAAAAGAATACCCATATGCCTACATAAGTTTTATTTCTTAAAAAATTTATTTTTTGCTTCATCGTTATCTGATGTGTATAAAAAAGCACACACGCACGAAATTTTCATAATTTTATACAGTTATTTTTTTCATATGTGCACCAATATGTACACCCTTACAAAACATACATAAAATCGATTATTCATAATCACGCACACAAACCTACTTTTTCATGGGAATTAAACTGGTGCACCAATATGTACATCCCTGCAAAACATGCGTAAAACCGATTAGTCATAACCACACACAAACCTATTTTTTTATAGGAATTACACTGGTGCACCAATATATACTCCCCTGCAAAACATGCATAAACCGATCATTCATAACCACACACAAACCTATTTTTCATGGGAATTACATTGGTGCACCAATATGTACACCCCTGCAACACATGCATAAAATCGATCATTCATAATGACACACAAACCTACTTTTTAACGGGAATTACACATGTGCACATATATGTAATACTCATTGACCTTTAGTGTCATAGCTTATTCCAACAATAGGTGGAAGTTCTGAATTTTGGAGATTATTACCACGAGAAAAAATAAAACTGCTTAATACTCAGTGGGAATGCAACAATTCATTATTTACTGGAATTTGCAATTGGCTAGCATAATAACGATAGGTCATCCTACTAGGATGATGGAGAAAACCATTCTCAATTGGCTTATATGATTATTTTAAAGTAATTAAGAAACCACCGTTATTATTGGCTAGAAAAAAATATTCATTCTTTGGTTGATGAATGGTTTCTTTAGAGGAATAGAAACCAATAGTTTATTTATAAAACCATATTTGATAGTACGATTTGATTTAACCGATCATCGCAATTCTATCAGAATTGATGAAAAACTATATCATATATTGACAAAGTGAAAAAATATGTCAATATATTTTGTCTATTATCTTATAGCAAGGATGGAGAAATCACCAAATGGTTTTATACAATTTATCACAATCGAATCGGCAAAAAAAAAATTATCGTTTTGGTCGTCGCATAGAGAAATCCATTTTGTGGTTGACAGATGGTTTTTTGTAAAAAAAAATTTAGAAACCATTATATGGGTAAATCACATAATGCTTATTTACGGGTTAAGGATACAAAATTTAATTGAACGTAGATTTTTCAACAATACACATGATTAGTTACTGAAAAGGTAATTAAGTTGGGATAACACTAATTTTTAGTGATTACAGTTTCATTAGAGAAATATAAAACTGTAAATCATCAAAAGATAAAAAAAAAATTCTCTATAAAATTGATTAGAGAAGAAAAAAAAATCAAACTTATTTTATAAAATTAATCACCTGATCATCATAAATATAGGTCATGTCTATTTAGACATAATTTATCAATGAATATAAATTATACTGTAAGCAAGATATAAAATTCATCAAAGAAAAATATATAGTGTTAGGATATGATTACGGGCTCATAACAAAACAAAATAATAAAATCAATCAAACAGATAGCAATCGATTGATCGTGTACACACACAATAAAAATATGTAAAGGAAAATCAATTAGCACTATCGATTAAATAAATTAAATCATGCTTCAATATAAAATAAAAAAATAAAAAAATAAAATCATCTAAAATGCTTTCTTGTAAGTCAGAATAGACAGATTGAGACTTGTGGTGCACATGCACAGAACATCAAATTTCAAAGCTTAAAACATTTTTTCGATGTAACTATATATGATTTTCTTTCTAGATATTTTATATAAAACTACAAACCCTGATTACTAACTAAACACTGTCAGGCTTTCGCTTAAAAAGACTGTGTCAGTTGATAACCCTTCTCCCTCTAAGATCAATTTTTGGCCTGGAAAGGATTATTGGCAAGAGATTTGGAAATCCCACGAACGGCACCACAAGCAGCAGCAATAGAGCAAATCAAGCAAAATGCATTAAGAGATTGAAGTGCAATCCATTTGGGACTGTATTTCTTAATCTCCTTTCTGGCAATATACATGGCTATTGGGAAATAAATAGTCAAAGGCCAGTAACCAGTTGCTCCGAGGAAGGCAAGTATGTCGTTGAAGAAAGGTAATGCCATGGCTAATAGTGTGGCCACTATAACATAACAACTTCTCCAGACCATCCTAAACATGTTGATATGGCACTTCGTGTTCTTGAACCCTGGTATGCTTACTGAGTACTCGTGATTCACGAACTTTGAATTTTCCCATTTCTTTGAACCCCACGACTCGACTGCAGCAAATAAGGGTTGGTTGTATACCTATCAAATGTAGATAAATTAAAATTTGTGTATCTCAAAACAGCATATTTGTCAACGAAGCTGATTTGAGGATGCATTCAATATACCAACGTCCGGGTGTTCAAATTCGAGGGCAGAGAATTCAAATATTACAGTTGCACTACGATTCTGTAATGTATGGCAAAGCAGTATTGTTATTAGTACCTGATATGCACCAACGAGGTGAACCACAATGCAGACATTAGCAAGGATAACTAGCAACATAGGGTCATAAACCCCAGCGAGCATGTTCCCGGGAGCATCGCTTCCATATGCAGCATAACCAAGGCACCCACACAAGGCATAAAACACAGTTGTTGTCGTTATGCTTATCAAGTTTGCCATCTTCATCTTTTTGTTCTCCCCTGGACCCTTCATAGTATCCTAATCAATTACACAGACAAAAATCTTTCATTAGCAACTTATATGTGTCGGTCTATCCAGTGACCCATTTTATCTTTTTACGTTAAGAATCTCGTTACAGTGAATTTGAGTTCTTACTTGAATTTCAATCAAGATGAGTGAAAATGAGAATGCAACTTCAAGATCACCAACTGCACTGAAGGTACTCCATACTTTATCTGCTACTGAAAACTCTGGCCCAATTTCAACTCCCGTTAAAGTTGTCTTCCCAGTATTTCCTACATTCCACATTGTACTCAATCAAGTAAAAAATCTGAAGGAAGTTACGGATAAAATAACATTGTGAAAGCGGATACATGTCACAAGCTATAGATGGTCCTACCCGTAGCGATTTTATTCACGGAAAGAAACACACCAATGCTGGAATAGGTGAAAGACATCAAGGTAGCAATGGTTGAGAGTAGTGTGAGATCACTTATATTTGGGATCTGAGAGAGAATAACTTCACAAATTCCAAATCCAACCATGAACGGGATATTAGAAATCCTGCATGAAGTATCTCCCAAACCTCTTTTATGGAAACAAGATACTTTGAATATTGCCCTGTTTTAAGAGGAAAATACATGTTAGAAACAAGCATAAAATTATTTGTGACATTGGCTAGATGTCCTGCAAATAAACCTTGCCCACAAGGAAACTTCAGGACAACAACTTCGTCCGAATCCTAAACGACCAGGTTTTGGAGCCAGTGAGCCTATCACCCCAAGAGTCAAGATATTATAGGTTCCTTATGGGCAGCAATCTGCAAATTGTTCAGCCTTCTCGCGTAATTGAAAAATATGTTATGTTGGAGAATTCATATTCATTTGCTTACACCATGCTAGCAACTGCTGTAACTGTGTAGCCAACTGAATAACCAAAAAGGTTGACATACTGGATAATCCCACAAACCATTTGCATTTTTTGACCTGTCAATTACAAATTCCATGGTTAATACTCATGAAAGAATATGGTCCGAAGCAAGAAATGAGAAGTGAAGGGAATCATTATCATGCATATACACCTAAGATAGTTCCTACGGCTTCAGTGTAATTATAATTTCTCTTTCCGGTTCTAGGATCGGGATATCTGTAACAATCAGCTAGGAGACTGGCCGTGTAGAACGTTATGTAGGCAAAGATGGCTAGCCCAATAGGTCCAGCAATCCATCCTAGTTGAGCAATACACCATGGCAATGATAGAACACCTGCACCAATAACCGCGGTGATAATATGTGCACTGGCAGTTATTGTAGATCCTGTACACATATAAACAGAAAGAATTTATGCGTTAATAATCAAAAATTGTAAAATATGCATCAAAATATGCAACTTTCATATTTCTTAGGACAGAAGGAGCACTTTTTTTCAATTTTTTTTTTATCAGCAAATTAAAATGTAAACAAGTTTCAACCTCAGGGTGGTGTTGCTTCCAGCCATCTATTGCAAAAACATTGACTTTTACTTATGGGCCTGGTTTTGGACTGGGTTGGTTTTGGTCCTTGAAGTGGTGGGTAGAGGTAGTTGTATTTGGAACAAACATTTCATCTAACACTTTGGTGTATAATCTCTGGTATCACTAAATGTTTCAGTTTATAATCTCATGACTATTTTTTTCAAAAAAGAAATTTGTTAAAAGAGTACTGTACTGCACTACAATGTCCTACCTTTGTCCCAGGAAAAGTAAGACTTCCATTTTTTCGATTAAAAATAGGTGAAATTTAAAAAGGGAAAATATCACTTTTCCTAAGACTGAGGAAGTACTTGATTACAGTCTGGTCTTTACCTGCATCGTGTATCTGTTCTTCAAAAAAAAAATGCAAGATTCTAAAATGGGGTTGTTCTTCCTATTCATTTTGGATTAAACTATAGATAAAAAAAATGAAATCCAAAAGAAAATTAAAAAAATGGTGCTATGTTAAGTATGTACCAGTTCTTCTTGGTTTTCCATCATCATCCAAGTCTTCAATTCCAGTACCATTACCAATAGATCTTTTTGGTTCAAGATTTTGTTGCTGTACTCTTAATGCAACCACATCATTACCATTTGTTGGTGTTATCGTCATTTCTTGATCATCAACACAAAAATGAACTTAGATCTTTACACCAACAACAACAAAAAACAAACAAACACAGTGATCAGTAAAAAGTACATAAAAATGTACCTAAAGAGAGAAAAGAGAGGGGTGGTAATGGTTATTACTATTACCTTAGTTTCTGGGTACTACTCGGTAGTAGTAAGAACTAAGTAATTATTATTATTGTCTGGAGATGAATGCTGAAATGTTTGTATATATAGAGGGTTGAATGAGTTAAAACGGAAGGTGGCCAGGTGGGATATTTCAGCAGCATTTATTAAGGGATTCATTTTTTTTTCCAAAAGAAGAAAAGGAAATCAAAATCTTATTAAAAATAGTAGTAACTTTATTTTTATCCCACCGACGTCATTGCAGACGTCATTATACAATGGTCATTATACGGTGGTAAAGTTATTGAGTGTTTATATTTTAAACTAGGCAATAGTAAGTGCCCTTTATGGTTACATTTTAGCTAAATAAAAAATTCTGTTTCAACAAACTAATTTTGCTTTAAACTTTACTTTTAAGTAAGACTTTATAGCAAATGCAGTGGGAGGTTCACATTAGTGAAAGGAATGGGTTTTTGCAATCTGTATCAATTAACTTTTTATATTTTTTTTATCTTTTGACTAATCATTCTATTGAAAATGTGAATATTAAAATTTTACTTTGAAGAGTTAGTGCAAGACTGCAAGGATTCGAGTCGTGCAACAGGTTTCAGCTCCCGACGTGGGCACAAACAGATCAAATCCTTTCGAAACAAACACCTAAAATAATTCTGCCATACCAAAACACTCATCTAAGAAATTGAAATTAGACGTCTTTTTATTTATTTTTTTAAGGAAAAGAGGATAAATCCTCAGAAAATATATTAATAGATAAGATTTTTATAAATTTGAGAATCCATAATTATTACAAGATTAATACAATTTTTAATATAAAGATTGTCTAGGATAACTACTAATCTATCTCTTTTTCAAAAGTCTTTTATTATATTTTGGTTATCAAAAATAAAAATATTAGCTGTCTTTTTGATCCCATATATAAAAATTAAAATAAAAGCATTGACTTGAAAATTTATGATGTTTTTTGTTTGGTTATTCATGTTTTATGTAACATGGTATCTATTATCTCGCCAAAGCATATTTTCCCATCAATAACCTTAGAGTAGTTGTTGAGTCACTTTGAAAAATGATTTTGTATCCATTCAATTCAGTTGCCTATTGAAAGGCTGCCTCCGTTCCTTTTTCTTCTAGTTGTTCTCTTGTGTTGCATACTGTGAAGGATCCTCTTGCTTCGATTGTGTTTTCCTATGTAATCATTAAGAGTGAGACCAATTCCAGAATTTATGATAGCATTATTCATATATATAAATCAATGCTTATTCTTAAGGTCATAAAACTTTTGTCCTTCTCAGGTTCCCTGTTTAGAATATGCATAATCTCATCTTCTCTTGGACTGTAATACGAAGTTTGCATTATGTTATAATTTGGTTTGTTTATAGTCATAAGACTGTTGATAAATCTTATTATTTTTTTTGTTGTGTTTAAACTATTTTGAAATATATTTATTTAAGACAGTTTCACACCTTGTCTTCCATACGTGCCAAATGATTAGACTACATAATTCTAGCCACCGTGTAATATTTTTATCTTTGTTTTCTCTGTCTAACCAATTGTTCTCCCATTCATGAAAGTCATTTTTGTTTATCTAACAGTATACATGTTATAGTTTAAGTGACCCCATACCTGTTTTACAAAGGTGCAACTAAGAAAAAGGTGTGATAGAGATTCTTCACCTGAATTGCTAGTAAACACACAAGAATAAAATCCAATTATAGAGAATAATTAGACATTTTTGAATAAATCATCCCATTAGAGTTGAGCTCCTGAGTAACTAGCCTTCTTTTAGGTGGTTAAAGTGGGCATGAATTAGTTGGTTAAATTGGTAAGCCATATGCAGATGTGTAAAACATGTCGTTCCAGCACAACACAACTCACGAAGTTACATACTTAACGTGTTGTATGTTGTGATGTGTTATGTCAGAGATTTATACGTGATGTGTTGTTGCCGTGCTAGATGGCTTGATGTGATGTACTGTGCCAGAAAAACAACCGTATTGTACCGTGCTGATGTGTCTGGCATATTTATTTATGTTTTCCAAAGAAAATAATTTTGAGATAGTTAGATATTATATGTATTGTTATAGAAATAAGTTTATATATCGAATATAAAATATCGAAAAATGTCTAGAATAAAGACTCTTTTTGTGGAATATACGTAAAATGTAATGTATTGTACCATGTTGTATAGTGGTTTATGCATGTTATGACCTGCTTTCATAACGTGTTGTGTTGTGTTGTGCCACGTGCTTATCAGTGTCGTTTGCTGTGTTGTGTCATTATGCCAATTAGAACACACGAAGTTACTGTGCTGGACTGGGCTGGGCTCAAATTTTAACGTATTGGAATGGGATGTGCTCGTGCTGGCATGACCCAATTTACACCTCTAGCCATATACAGGATTATTTTTCCTTCTGGTCTCTACTGTCAAGATCCCAACTTATTCTCAACTTTGAAGGTTGCAACTGTATGAAATAAATAAACAATATTTCTTTTATCTTTTTTAGTTAGTCCGTTTTGACAAATTCAAAATATTAAGGAGACCGAAAAAATATTCAAATATACCCCTATTAAACATATATCTGGTAACTTTGTTATTCTTAGAAATGTTTAAAAGAAGATAAAAAATAGTATTTTTACATATTTTTAGTTATAGATATATTTTTTTGTAAAGGAAAGAAGATAAATAAAAAAAAAATTGAATGGACTTATTTCTTTATTTACGAAGATAAGGTTTAAGATTTCAATTTGGATATTAAAAATAATTTTATAATTATAAAATATTAAAAATATATTTGATAGTTTAATAAAAAATAATTATAAACAGAAGCTGATAACTATTTTAAGACATTTAAAAATAAAATAAAGAACTAATAAAAACAGATAAAGAGAATATTAATTTTTTTTCCAAATATAAATTTATGTCTTCTAAAAATCAAGGTGTACAAATGCCTTTTGTATCATTGAATTATTCATTTTGAAAACCGTTATATTTTCTTATTTCCTAGTGGACAAGGGTGTATAAATTTGGATTTCTTTTTTTTATTTTTTTAATATTTTTTGTTATTGTTGTGGGATATTTGTAATGTCATATTAAGTTAGACTCAACTATAAGAGTTTTCTTAAAGTTTTCTTCGCCACTGAGAAACAATGGCAAGTATTTTGGAAGGGTATCCTTATGTAGTTGGTGCCTTGTTTGGTATCAACAAATTTTTGATATAATTGTCCAAAAAAATTAAAACAAAACATTGATGATGATATTTAATTCTAAGTTTGAATTATTTTAAACATAAGCTGTCATGAACAGCAGATATTATCATGTACGATAACTCTTATTCAACAATTCTATATAAACATCAAAATAAATTTCCTTAAAACTGATTTTGAAACTAATTTTGAAAAACTCTCTTAAATTTAAAAGAATCCGTTTTCCAAAAAATTAGCAGGGCAACTTTTGATTGGGATTGGTTCTATTTACATGAGAGAGATTAAGTGTCGGTGAATTATTTTTGTTTCCTATAACCCTTTCTAATATGTCAGAAGAAAAAATCTTAAGGAAAAATAATATAATTTGATCGTAGTATAAACTTGAATTTGAAATTCGTCCCCACCCAGCGGAGCTATTACCATCTAGTGGGAATGTGGGATTACGACAATACAAATTGGCTCTGGATAATGCATGCCTTAGTGGGTGTCTAATTGAAAAGGATGCTATAAACGATAAACCTTTTATGTGTTGCATAATGTTCTTGGCTTTGTTTTAGCACCATTTTTGGTACCAATGGTGGAGGTACCTATTACCATCTAGTGGGACTACGACAATGCAGTTCTCGATGATACATGCATAATGCCATAGTGCAGTTAACAGGGCATTGTTTAATGGGTGTTAATTATTTTGATTAGTTGTTGTCTAATTGAGACTACAAGATGTAAACGGAAAACGTTTTATGTCTTGTAAAATGTTCTGGCTTTGTTAAGGCGCCATTTCGGTGCCAATAGTGCCACCCACTATTGGGTTTTAAAGTGTCTTGTTTGCCTATTCACCAAAAAGATATTCGCTTTGTGTTGGGAATTTGACTATCTTTGAAACTTCCCTATCCTATCAAAAAAAAAGAAAAAAAAGAAGGGAAAAGTGTTTTGATAAGCATATCATATATACTCGAGTTTGATAAGAAACTAAACAATCAAAGAGATGACTCGATTCATTAAAAGGGTTCTGATTTTGTGTAGCTTGTTTATAACATTATTGCAGTTACAAAATAGAGGTGTTTATGGCTTTGAATTGTGTCCATCCAATACCCAAAATAATGCTACATTCTTTTTGCTCATTTATGAATGAACGAACCACAATAAAAGTAAAGTCTTAATTCATGATTAGTGGGTTTCCTTTTTTTTTTTTCTTCAACTTTTATGATAAAAAAGAGAACGAGAATCTCATGCTTGTTCCAATTTTACGTCCAAAAATCTCTTTGTTATGTTCTTCAATACTTGATTACTAATAAATGAGTAAGAATTACGCAAATCTTTGAGCTGATATGGGTTTTTTAGAATCCCTATAAGCATATAGCAATGGAATTTGCACAATTATCGTTTCTTGACATAATAATGTAAGATTGATTATTACACTTTTTGTTGAGATTAATCTCATATTATATAGGTAACTTAAGATTCAGCAGTTAATAACTTTTGAACAATTAAAACTTTAAAGTCGATTTTCTAAATCAGCTAGGTTCATACGCTTCAATACTTTTCTTTATAAAGACGGAATTTTTTTCGAATCGACGTCATAAAAATAGTTGATTTTTACGGTTTTTCTATTTCTAATTAGTTTTTACAAACACTAATGTCTCATTCAAAGTAATCTCACAAAATAATTTTATTCCACCAATAAAACAATAAATTATTTCTCGTTACCGATCAATCATCTAGTATGTTCAATATCCGTAAATACTCGGCTTACAAATACCTATTTAAACTCTTTTATAGGGGGTTAATCAAGTGAGACTTGTAGAGATATCGAAAGACATTTAGTAAAAAACATAAGTCTAAGCATGCCCAATAGAAATTGTAATTATTCTGTTAACCACTGATTAAACCAAGATAATCATGAACACGAGGGATTGAAATTTGTCATAAATATTATGGATTTTTGGAATATAACATTAGTTTTTCTTTAATTTTTTTGAAAGAGGCAAAGGATGATTTCAATCAAAAAATGTGGTGCAAAAAATTATACCACCTTAAAGATGGAATATACAAAAGAACTGAAATGAAACCAGTAATACAAAATTAACAAAGCTAAGGTAGTTTAAAATATAATTCTTTGCAGTTATGTATCATGTTATTGTAGGACATTTCTTCAAAACTCTTGATAGCAAGGGACCAAGAATAATGAAAATATGTCACCATATTAATCAACTGATTAGTTGTTATTGTTTTTTGAGAAAAAATTCTTGCATTGCGCTCACCCTAGATGTTCCAAATGATTGTTGTCGGGACCATGTTCCAAACTTCGACTGAAGAAGCAACAAAAATAGAATTCCAAGATAGAATAGTAGTTTTAATATCAACAACAAAGTTAAAATGCCAATTCAGTTGTTCCGAAAGTGATTCCAAATGTCTTGAGCAAATGGACTAAAAATAAAAAGACGTGTAGCAGATTCATTAGCAGTACAAAACACATTAGTAGGATCAGTGACAATGAATAGATCCTATACCCTTTCTATCCGAAACCTTGGAACAGTTCTAAGCAACAATCCCATCATAGAAATCCAAGGGGAACAAAGGAATTTTTTTGCTTTTTGACAGTTTGGGGGATGGAAACTGAATTTCCTTTTGGTTCTCCTCGAAGACGACCTTCTTTTTTAAAACCCATTTTTAAAGAACTAGATAAATAAATAAGAAAGAAAAAAAACATAAAGTTTTCGAGGTCTAAGAGTTAAGATTGTCTCCTATGATAATCTTGTTTTAAACTAGAGCCCACATGAAAAACCAATTTGGGAGGAAACTTCTAATTCCAAATGAATCTATAGATTTCATTTGAGGAGATAACACTAACCTTGGAGTTAAGAAGTTTATAATTTGATTTAATTGAATAAATTTTCTTACTTGAACTATTGCATTTAATATTGTCAAAACCCGAGAAATCAACATTCACTGAATCAAGTTGATCCAAAAGAGAGACCAAATCTCTTTGAGCTTGAGCATTCAACCTTCTAGGAGTTGCTAAATTCCAATTCACAGTGTCTTGAAACCTTGTCACAACTTCTTTGATCTCGAGACCGCATAAAAATTTGGATAATTGATGGAAATAACAGAGTTTTATATCCATGGGTCCTCTCAAAATATTATTCTTGTACATTTATGTACTATGAAAGTACTGTAATGTTACTTAATAAAAAGCCTTGATAATGCATTACTCCTTTCCATATAGCTTTACCAAAAGAGTTTTTTGGCATCTTAGTCTTCCGATCAAAAATGTAAAAACACCATATTTTTCTCTAACGATATTACGCCAGAGGGCATCAGTTTCAAAGAATATATCCACAACCATTTAGAGATCAAAGTTTTGTTCATCAATTTAAATTTTTTAATACCAAGACATCCTTGCTTTTTGTGTCTACAAATGATAAGTCATTTAGTTAATCAACTTATCTTCCTCCTATTGTTATTATCATTCCATAAAAAATAACACAATTTTTTTTCAAGTTTAGCTGCAACAGATGCAGACATGTCGAAAAGAGACGTATGGTACACAAGTAGACTTGAAAGAACACTATTGATCAAGTTTATTTTCCCTTCTTTAGACAAGAATGACCTTTTCCATCCAAAAAGTTTGTTCGTCACTTGTATATTATCTTGTCCCATTTTTCCACACCTTTGTACTTATCTCACAAGGGAAAACCGAAATAAATAGAAAGATGAAATTCCATTGTAGCAACCAAGAATAGAAAAAAAAATATTCAAATCTTCATCGAAAGCAACTCCAAAAATATGACTCTTTGCATAATTTATCTTCAAACCAGATAACATTTCAAAACAAAATAAGAGATTTCTTAAGGGAGTTACCTGATTTGTGTCAGCATCCAAAAAGATGAGAGTGTCATCTGTGAATTGAAGGTTTGAGAATTATTTGAGTTATGCATAGAAACTTGTAGTTGAGGTTTGAGAATCATTTGAGTTAAAGCCTCGCCTACAAGAAGAAAAAGAAAAAGAGAAATTGGATCTCCTTGACGAATTCCCTTCCTACTTTTGAAATAACCATCTGAACTTCCGTTAACAAAAACTGAAAACCTAACATGCTCGATGCAACATTGAATTCATCTTCTCCATCATACACCAAATCCCATCTTTTGAGAAATTTCATCTATAAATTTTCAATTCACATGATCGAAAGCTTTATCAAAATCTATCTTGCAAATTAGACACAAAATTTTACTTTTTTTTTCTTGAATCTAATACTACCGCCGTTTCAGCAAAAGTGCTACTATCATTTTTTCATTACGAACGTTCATAAGCAAATCTAATTTCATTAAAATCTCCTCCAATAACAAAAGGAAAATTCCAATAACATCTCGATTCCTCAATTTCTCTCTAAAAATCTATTGTGATAGTAGGATTAGAAGGTGCATATATCCCAGTAAAAACCCAATCAAATCACGTGGAATCAAATTACAGTGAAGAGAAGTTGAGTTTAATCCGACAATTGTGCCAAGAACTGTAATTTTATATAGAATTAATTTTGGTTATTCTTCTTTTTATTATTTTTGATACTAGTATTTAACCCATGCTACATATCGGGAACGATTAAAATTGGCCCTCATTCTGTGAGGCGGGGCTTCGCCCCGCATCTATCCTGTAAAAAGTCCCAATTAACAACTGCAGTTATAATAAAAACACTAATACATGTATACTGTTTAAAGTGTTAAAGGTAAACAAATCCTTTTAAAAAAATACTTAAAAAATATTAAAGTAACTTAGTTCACGACGTATAAAACAGCCTCTGCGTCAACAAAAAAATCCAAATTTAAAAAGTTTTTCATATCGGTAGCCCATGCACTTGAGAGAAGCCGTATAAAACAGCCTCCGCGTAGATTTGTCCTAATAGCCAGGAACCAATGCAAGTTTGTACCAACATAAAGCTGTGCATTTGATTTCATCGACGCATATTCCAATAATAAAGAGAAAAGCAGCGAGTACTAACAAGAAATTAGGTGGAAAAGTGAGAAGTGAAAACGGGGTGTTAGATTCTAATATTAAACGACGGCATATGCAGTGCACATAAGTATTAATCACATATATATATATGGAACCGAGAACATAAATCGTTTTAAGTGTAGACATGCATATAAACTCATATGGCTAATAATATCGCGGCAGATTCGAAACCGCACCCAAGACCAAACTTCCATTGTTACTTACATCATGTGAAAATACTTTTGAGACCTAAACATAATTTTTTTTTACTTTGATCAAAGCTAGGAACGTGCAAACTAGAATTATCGAAACTTTCCAAAACCGTTGTTTTACTTTCACTACTTTTCTCCTCCTCCTTCTTTCCCCTAAAAATCCTACCAAACAAAGAAGAAGACCCTCCTCCATCTTGCACAACATCTGTCGGATAATCCTCCGGAAAACCATTTGGTATATGAATAGGAGGAATAGGAGCATCTTGTTGTTCAGTTACGAACTGATCTAACTTTTTGTTCAAACAGATATTAGCACCTTCAATCAAAGCTAATAGCACTCCACCAACTAAAGCTGATCTTGAAGCTACACGAAAACCTTGACGAATATTAAGCAATCCACCAGTAGCAGCACCGGCAACTATCGAGTTCCATGGATCTTCTTTATGTCTAACATAAGCAGATGTACAATCACAAACTGAAAACATAGCACCCCATGAAGCAAAATTACCGGCAACACGAGGAGCATTCATTCTAATAGCTTGTGCACCACCGATAAATCGTTCACCTTTTGGCGAATTATACAATCCTGTTACGAAGTAAAGAATGCCGCCACCTACAGCTCCCATTGCAAAACCAACGCCAGTATCTCTAACAATTCTGTCGGGGCATAGTGAATCTCTTTCATGGAATGCCATCACGCACAACAATCAACGATGACTTTAATCCAAAACCCTGGCTAGTTTTTTTTTCTTTCTGTTTTAGATTTTCTTTGGCTATTTAACGTGATGAAGAACTTCTTAACCAAGAACTAAAATAGGTCGGTTACGTATAAATATAATTCATACTTGAACAACAAGTTTTTTTTGTTTCTATGTTTGGAACAATTTCGAGTCTTGTAAGGAAGGAAACTAAATTCCTGCTTGTCTATTGTAACCTTGTTCTACTGTGTATCTAAAACCAAAAGGGTAGTAAGAGTCGTGCTAGGACCGAGTGCATGCATGGCTGCACTTACGATGTAATGCGCATTAACCACACTGGCCGGCCCTGATGGGTATGCAGGGAAAAACCCATTTCGGAGCAACAATGCCCCGTGAGCAACAAAGGCGTTGGTGTAACTTTGGGGTTTTTTTAGGAAAAAAAAACTAGAAACTTATGCATGAAACATCTAAATGTTTTTGGGGAGAACAAAAGATGGGTGAATACGAATTTAATGTCACTCATACGAATCCATATATCCAAATGACAGATTTAAAATTACCATCCGCATTCAATATATCACCTGGTGGATTTGGATTTAATATCTGTTGATAAGCAGGTGGGCGGACTGAATACCTATGAATGAGCGGATTTTAAATGTATCCTTCCTCCCCTATTTGTTTTTATTGTTTAACTAAGCATATACAATCACAATCATAGCCATATTGTTTGACTAAGCATATACAATCACAATCATAGCCAAATGACGGGAGCAAATAAATCCATACATACTGTTGGGGACAAAATGATGTTCGCCCGAAGTGATATCATCATTTTCCCGAAGTGACATCATCAAGTCCGAAGCCTAATTTGGTCTGAAGCGACGTCATCATTTCCCGAAGCAACGTCATCATTTGAGTCCCGATCCCAAAGTGACGTCATCACGTCCCGATCCCGAAGCGACGTCATCACGTCCCGAAGCGACATCATCTTCCCGACCGTTCCAGCTTGTCCCGATGCTATCCTGTCCCAAAGTGACGTCATCATTTCTCACAGTGACGTCAGTAATTCCCGTTCCAACTGGTGCCCGATCTGTCTTGTCCCGATCCATCCTGTCCCGAACATGCTGTCCCGATCCGGTCAATCCCGATGGACTTGGGATGAATACGTGTCAACATTTGAGAGTGAAAGAAGAACGTATGGACTCGGTGGAGGGCGCCACATCACTTGAAGTTTTCTGACTTTGGATTAAAAAGAAAGAGGGAAGAACAGAAAGCGGATCGGCTTCTTTGGGGGGGCTAAAAGATGATCTCACTGAAAAACCAGAGCTCTAATGGAGATTTTGTACCAGTAATCACAGTTCTTAATCAATAAAACCTTCAAATTCAATATCTGTGGATGTAGGCCATTAAGGGCTGAACCACGTTAAATGATTTGTGTTCAATTTTTCTTCTTTAATTTTGGTTGTTTTGGGTTGATTCAATTTTCTGCCCAAACAATTTGGCGCTAGAAACAGAGAATGAGTTAAAGGATTCATCCTACCTGATCTATAAAATTGATTGAAGCTTCAGAGAATTGGGGAAGGAGGAAGTCAGAGGGAAACGTCACCAACAGTGAAAAGAAGAAACTCTCTTCTGAGTTCCTTGTTTTATTCTTAATCTTAGACTTGGAATTTTAAAACAAAGTTGTCGGAAACCTTCTTCTCAAACTTTCAGCTTACAATTTTTGTTTTGAAACTTTGATTTTAAAACTTGTTAGGAAACTTATTTTGGAATTTTCATCTCAAAATACGCTTTATTACATATTGAAAACATGCAACTCATGTATTACAAACCCATCTAATTGGTTTTTTTTTTTTAAACTTTAAGCCTTAAAATTCTAAATTGATTTGGGAATTTCTCTAAAAACTTCCATTCAAACCCAATTTTAATTTCAACTTAACTATTACCTATCTTTGTTTTAGAAACCCATTTAACGAATTTTGGAAACTTTAAATGTCAAAATTTTGGTTGTTTTGGGTTGATTCAATTTTCTGCCCAAACAATTTATGTGTGTTCCTTGTAAACAAAATCGTATATCCATTGATCAATCTATGTGTGTTCACTAATTAGTTTCTTATTAAAGTTTTTAGCAGCGGATTTGTTGCTGATTTACCCTTGTAATTGATCCTCAAATTCTCACTTCCATCATGAAGAAATAGAGCTGCACAAGAGCTTCAAAAATTCAAGGTCAAAGAGAAGCTGTGCAAGCGTGAACTTATAGCATCCAAAGCATATTTTTCTAAATACAAAGTGTTTGAGGAAAGGAATTTACAGCATAAAGGGGTATCTAGTTGATTGTCCGAGAATATTAGAAGAGGAAAAATTTACTTTGGTTATTCATGGTTGTTTGAAGCTCCTAATTCTTCAAAATGCGTCAAGCCAGTTTAGGACGATGACTCAAGAACACCACCATTTGCAGTCTTATCAACGTCAACTTCACCAATAACAAAACCTTTCATATCAGCATTAGCAACATCACTATCACTTCTCATAATCTTTTCTTTTATTTCTTCATTAACATAATTTGGATCACCTTCATCAATAGATGCTGGTGCATTTTAGCCCGTTGAAAATTCATCATTTACTAGATGTCTATCCATTCTTTGGGCATATACTCAATAATTCACGATATGCATCTCATGAGCTCAGTTCGTCCACATAGCTTACTATGTGAATCACTTACGTTACACCACGGACTATGATCTCCTGATGAAGACTCGCTTTGGGTTTGCTATAATTTGTCAAATTTTTAACTTATATTATCATCTTATACTGACTATTGTTTGTGTGAATAATATGAGTTGAGTATGCATCTGAAGAGATCAGGTCCCATTGCTGTGATACTTGAGACAATCTCAATATTCCTTGTCCCATCTTCTGCTCGAGTATTTGTTGGACAAAGGTTGTTGCTGGTGAAGAGAACTGCAGCATCAACTCATATCTTTAAGGCAGTGGTTTACGCTAAAGTTGTTACTCTTGCGGAACACAAGAGAAGGTCATATGGATCAGACTTTTTATCAAGTGATGGGAATAAGCTCTGGAGTGATATGAACATTATTATGTACATAAAGGCAGAAAGTCAAGTTAACAGGACCTCTACAGGAGGGTCATCTTCTTATGCAACAGTAAAAATGATCAAAACCGATTTCGATTTTAACTCCAGTTCAGTGTCCTCATGGAAGCAAATCTCACTTCTCGACAACATCTTGCAAGGAGAGTTCCCTTGATGCCTTAGCACTATGCAGTGCTTTCGGATTATCTCGTGCTTATCATTGGCTCCAGCAGCAACAGGGTTCTGCATAGAAATGCAAAGAAAATGCAGGGTGAGCAGATAAGTAGTCCCTATACATTTCTTTTCAAACTCAAAAGAGATAAGTATTCATTATCGTTCTTTAATTATTTGATTGCTATATTCATTTTGCATCATGAAAAATGATTTGAATTCATCCATACTCTTTAATTATCATTTATGTGTGATTTGAACATGAACTTTCAATATTGCTAAAAGCACAACCCTTTTCTTTCATATTCATAATGAAACCCTGTTTGAATGCTAGGGAAGTATTAGATTATATTTTAATAAACTTTTATTATCCTCTTCAACTGAATTTTATTTGAGAAGGTTTAGCCTTAAAAAAAAAAAACATAAGGATAATCTTTTGTGATTGTTGTCTGTTTGTTTTTTAAGAGTTTAATTGACATTGCTTCAAGCCTATTAAACCTATTTTACAGCATAACCGGTTATTTTTATACAACTTAGATATGAGTAGAATTTAATCGTTTTAACTCAATCTAATGAAGCTAAAGTACCTAATGTTGTTTGCTATCCTCAACTGGGTTAATAGATTCTTTAAGTATCTGGTGCATTTTATATCAAGCAGTGACCTAACCTCCATTATTTGAAGTTCTAACTGGATATGAACAACTATTGAGCATACAGGAAGCACAAGAAGATAAGTGCATCCTGGTTCTCCCGTAAAATCGACCTTTAATGTTGAAACATGAGTGAAAACTGAAGAGTCTCAATTTCAGATAGCCTTAGAGCCATTCACCTGTGAATGAATGCGATCCAGTTACTCTTGTATTTGAGCTCTTAAAGTCCTTAATATTTAGCTATGAGCAATGAAAACAATTTGTGTTTACTTTTTGCATGTATAGCTACCTTGTATGGCAGTTTTAGATCATATTTGGTGCACAACCTCTCCCTTTGAATAAGGTCTTATAAATTTATGAGCTATAAGCTATTGAGTCAAATCTGATGCCCCTTGCATGTTTGCAAAATCATGCTTGAGTGCTTCTTTAATTGATGAAAAAGGAATTTTTAAGTGTTCCATGATGAATCCATCAATATGTTGACCTATCTTCTTAATCTACTGTTTGATGAATGAATGATTGACTGCTTGGTCTAATCAAAGCAATTGATGTTTTAATTCAATGCTTTCTCTTGAATTAGCATTTTACAAATCAATTTTTGTTGTGATAATGCATTTTACTGTTGAAAAGTTACAACTTGTATAGTCTCTCATGGTATTTGTGATTTAATAAATGTTCCACATATATGAATCTACATTCAAGCCACGTATAGATGAGTTAGCTTTTATGAATTAAATTCATTTGCTCACTGGTTTAACAACTGAAGCTCCAAAGGGAAGATTCTGTTGTATGAATAGAATGGGTTTGATATGTTCTGTTCCTGTTGAGATGAATGTGTAGGAATCATTGCAGGAAAGATTAATTGAAATAGCCTGAATTAGGCTGGAATACTCAAAAAATAAATAAGACTCTGCTGGATTTTCTTTCCAGTGAGTCGACTCACTGAGTTTGATCCAAATCAGTTGAGTAAGATCAACTAGACCGAGTCAGATTAGCTGACTCGGTTAACCCATCTCTTCCTCTTGACTAGTAACCAATTTCCTTGACTGTCTCTTGACCCCTTGACCGTCAATTGACCATTAGCTTAACTTAAATCTCTTTGCCTGTAATTTTGTATGCTGCATTCATTATTAATAGATAAATTTTTCTCTTTTTTTTTTTTAAAAAAGGGTGATAATAATAATAATATTTTTTATTATAGCAATAATAATTTAAATTGAATTATTATAGCTAGATAATTATTATTACAGCATGAATAGGTGGGTAAGGATATCTACCGGTTTATAAGTATTATTAAAAAAAAGAAAAGAATAATAATAATAAATGTACTATATCGTTTTATATTAATTGCGTATTTTAAGTAGCAATTTAATTTTAAAAATAATTTTTAATTATCATTTTTAGATGATTCAATAATATTAGTTGCGTATTTCAAGTAGAAATTCTAAATTTAAAATAAAAATAAAAATTAATTGTCATCATTAAATCATTAAATCATGCCATACCTTAATTATTTAAGAAACATGGGTTAATTTAATTCATAAATAGAATAACTATATAATGAGTTAGATGATGAAAATTTTTTAATTGGCATCCATCAATTATATTTTACTCGATTATTACAAACTGTCATACAGTGAATTGATCAAATGATTTCAATAGTATCTGACTCGCATGTGATATCATGTATCATGATAATTAATCACATAATCATAGAAACCTATTGAGTTAATATGATAAATTTTTAGTCTGAACAAATTCTAATTTGTTTCATTAGATTTAATAGTGATATTTAATTTAAAGCATGAAAATAATTTTTAACTTGTACCCATTTAATATTATGAAATGTTAAGACATTTTTATGAAGTGTGAAGATACCTATGAAGGACACTTCAGAGATGCGGCAACTATGCAATAATGATGCCCTGGGGGGCATGCTATAAAGAAATCAAATTTTTAGCTGTGAAATGAGTTAAATACTGCACGCCAATTAGGTATTTTATTTTAATAGTTTATTAATGCTAAATAGAAATAATATATTTCGCTACTTTATGTTATAAGCCTTGTACTTTTTAACATAAGGCAGCAATTAATACCTTAAATGAGCCTTCAAGAAATGATACTTCAAATGGCTCATACTTCACGAAGAATATTCAGTAAATACTTCAATTTATTCTGAACTTCTTTGAAAGGAGATACCTCTTATACTTCTTGCGGCAATCTGAGCGCTCCTACAAGAATTATCATTCAAAAAATGGGTATCTCTTTCAACCTATCATCAAATATTTTTGGAAGGCGAATACTTCTACATTCGTATACTTCTGATCTCTCAAACAACGATTACTTCGGAATAAAATGATATTTCATCTGGATATTTCTCATGTCTTATTTAAAATATATTTCATATTTTCTTTCTATATATGTTTCTCATGTATATAGAATAATATGGGATATGTCTTAAATAAGAAATGAAAAATGCGAAATATCTGGACGATTTTCAAGTATACTTCTCATCTACATTTCAGGTATATTTCTTACCGATATTTCTCCGTTCAGGAGACAAGAAAAGACTAGTGGGTACATCCCCAACGAGGGAACCCATGTAAGAGTCTTGAAATAAGGCTAATGGGTCCATCCCCAAAGAGGGGACCCATGTAAGAGTCTTAATAAAATGATGGACCACACATAATTTACTCCATGCCCGAGATAAATTAGGCGTGTGTTCCTACTGAGCTCAGTGGCTAGAACAAATTTATGGGACACATTAATTTACTCCATGCCCGAGATAAATTAAGCGTGTGTTCCTACCGAGCTCCGTGGCTAGGAGACTTGATAAGACGATTGGGTCGCATAATTTAATCAAGAGTCTTGATACAAAAAGAGTACGTTCGGGACCAACCCTGTATCTTACCCCTGGCTCGGGTTTGTTTCGTATGTGTGGGATTTCGAATGTCATTAACTCCATGGAAGGAGGTGCTTCGTTGCAAAAAATTCTAACCCAGGGTTCAAAGGAACCTTGTGGTGAAAAACTAACGATCAATATATATATATATACAAAATTTTGTTTTGCAGGGACAAAAATGCAACATAACATGGAAATGCATAAACAACATCAACAACCACATTATGATTCAGACGAGACGACTGGTAATTTTCTTAAGAGTTTTTTCTTCAAACAACTCTCAAGAAAAGGGGGCAAGTTGTTGGGGACAAAATAATGTTCGCCCGAAGTGATGTCATCATTTTCCCGAAGTGACGTCATCAAGTCCGAAGCCTAATTTGGTCCGAAGCGACGTCATCATTTCCCGAAGCAACGTCATCATTCATGTCCCGATCCCGAAGTGACGTCATCACATCCCGATCCCGAAGCGACGTCATCACGTCCCGAAGCGACATTATCTTCCCGACCGTTCCAGCTTGTCCCGATGCTATCCTGTTCCGAAGTGACGTCATCATTTCTCACAGTGACGTCAGTAATTCCCGTTCCAACTGGTGCCCGATCTGTCCTGTCCCGATCCATCCTGTCCCGAACATGCTGTCCCGATCCGGTCAATCCCGATGGACTTGGGATGAATACGTGTCAACATTTGAGAGTGAAAGAAGAACGTATGGACTCGGTGGAGGGCGCCACATCACTTGAAGTTTTCTGACTTTGGATTAAAAAGAAAGAGGGAAGAACAGAAAGCGAATCGGCTTCTTTGGGGGGGCTAAAAGATGATCTCACTGAAAAACCAGAGCTCTAATGGAGCTTTTGTACCTATAATTACAGTTCTTAATCAATAAAACCTTCAAATTCAATATCTATGGATGTAGGCCATTAAGGGATGAACCACGTTAAATGATTTGTGTTCAATTTTTCTTCTTTAATTTTGGTTGTTTGGGGTTGATTCAATTTTCTGCCCAAACACATACTATATCCATGAATTCTTTAGCCCAACTGTCAAAAGCTAAGGCGCTCGTGCGATCAAGGGTGTTAAAATTTAAACACCCAAACCCAAACACAAGAACAAAACCAAAAAAACTTACTTATTTTATTAATTAATCCATGAAATTAATAATATCACATCTCTGAATTAAATTTGGATGATTGAACAAATCATCCTCAAATTCTAACTCTAGTATATATAAATAAAGGGTGCTACTGGATATCCAAAACTTTTTAAATTTATTAGAATTCATATAATAAAAAATATTATCCGTAAATAATTTTGGGTTTGAATATCTAAATTTTTTATTAAAAGAATATTTACAAATATCTTTAACCTAATTTGTTTTCATTTTGTGATATTAATTTTCTTACAAAATATAAATATTTTTTTGTTTTATTTTCTTACGAGATCGGATATTTCGGATACAAATTCAACAGGGGCAGAACCAGAATCTGGATTACCTTAGTTCCAGCCCATCTCAAAAGCCTAAAACCATGTTTTCATAAATATTAAGTCCAAAAATTAGGTTTAAGCCCATAATTTTTATCAAACCCACTAATTACTAAGCTTCTAGTTCCACCATCGGAATTCAAGTGAAAAACCTATATCCTTTCGGATTTCATATGAGATTCACATTGAATATGATTTTTTTAAATAGTATCCTATTCACTTTTCTATACATCCGTTTTATACCTTAAATATAGATACAATAAATAATAACTATTATTATTAGAATCAAAATAATAATGTTGATGTAGAAAAACCAAGATCAGAAACTTGTTCAATGAATAACCAAAATATTTGCAAGAGAAGAAGATGGTGTAAGGTGTCAAATACATTTGCTCAGCCCTACTTTATTCAGGCCATCCCTTGATGGTTAAGGTGTTTGATTTTGCTGACTGGGCCAGAGGCCCGGAGCTAAAAAATGTCAAGGGAGTTAGACTTAAATGAGGCAGCTGAGTTAGACACTCCGAAGATATTAGGAATTTAGCCCCTCTCCCTAGAAAACCTCTGTAATTTTGATGGCGTCTGAATAAAAATGTCTGCTTCAACCGTCTTCACTTGAATCTTCTAGTCTCCTCCTCGCAGGTTCTTATTATCATTATCTCTTTATCTATTTTAATAGTAATCATGTATTGTAACTTCATGAAAACCCAAGCATTTCCATTAGTTTTCAGGGTTTCAACAAGACCTATATCTCTTAAACCCTCATTCAATATTCACTCTCTCTCAAATGGGTTTTCCTTAAACCCTATGGAAAGTATGAAAACTAAAAAATTTTCATCTGGGTCTGGTAGTAGAACTAGAAATTCCTCAGTGATTATAGCTAGGAGTTCTTCTTATCAGAGAGATTTTAATGGTGATAATAGAGGTAGAAATGGAGGGAATAGAACTAATAGAGTGAGCAAATTGGTGAAAACAAGTACTGAAGTGTCTACTCGTTCTTCTTGGGAAGACGCTGCTGATAATTTTTTTGATATACATGGTGGAAGAGAGTCGGTGGAGATGATTACTAAGGCTAAAACAGGAGGTACTGGGGGAAGTCGTCGAGGCGGAATTCTTACCGAAAGGGGTGAGGATAGGGTATCTGCAGGGGTAAAAGATGAAGGAATTGGTGGTGATGATTTTAGAGAGGATAAGAGTCGAACTAGGTATACAAGAGTGACAGATAGGGAGAATGGTTCTGAAAGACAGGAGTCAGGTAGATGGAATAGAGAGAATGGTTCTGAAAGACGCGAGTCTGGTAGATGGAATAGAGAAAATGGTTCTGAAAGACCTGCATTGGGTAGATGGAATAGAGAGAATGGTTCTGAAAAACGAGAGTCTGGTAGATGGAATAGAGAGAATGGTTCTGAAAGACCTGCGTCTGGTAGATGGAATAGAGATAATGATTCTTCAAAAGCTGAATTTGGTAGAGGGAATATGGAGAATGGTTCTGAAAACCCCGAGTTCCGTAGATGGAATAACGAAAGTTGGGGTAGAAATGCATGGAAAGAAGCTACTGAGTCGACCTTGCCGAAGATGTTAGGTGAAGGGATTTATGGAGTTGGACCTGTTTTAGCTGCGTTATCAGCTGGAAGAAGAGAGCTCTATACTTTACATGTCCAAGAAGGATTGGATTTGAGTAGCAATAACAAGAAGAAGAAGGACAAGAAAGGGTTCGAGAAGGTTTTAAAAATAGCTGAGAAATTGGGATTAACTGTTATACATACTCCGAAACATGATCTAAATATGATTGTGGATAATCGGCCACATCAGGGATTAGTACTAGATGCTTCCCCATTGGAGATGGTTAGGCTACGGGAATTGGAACCTGTATCAGTTGAAGGAGAAAAGTCCCCTCTTTGGGTTGCTTTAGATGAAGTTACAGACCCTCAAAATTTGGGTGCCATTATTCGTTCTTCTTATTTCTTTGGAGCTGAAGGCGTAGTACTATGTGCAAAAAATTCTGCTCCATTAAGTGGTGTGGTGAGTAAAGCTAGTGCAGGATCTCTAGAATTAATGGAGCTCAGAGATTGCAAGAATATGATGCAGTTCTTAGCATCATCTGCAGATAATGGTTGGCGGGTTCTTGGAGGATCAGTTTCTTCAAGAGCTCTTCCTTTGAATGAGGTTCCAGTGGGTGTTCCTACAATTCTTGTGTTGGGAAGTGAAGGGACTGGGTTGAGGCCTTTAGTTGAGAGATCTTGTACTGACTTGATTAGAATCCCTGGAAATATTCCTGACGATATTTCTCCTGCGAATGCTGAAGACGAAAATATTGAGCAGGTTGATTGTGCGCCCTCGGGCGAGAAATTTCGATCTTTTCTGGCCGTGGAGAGCTTAAATGTCAGTGTTGCCGCCGGTGTGCTTCTTCATCATTTGGTTGGAGTCAACAACAGCAATTCTTCAGTAGCTAACAGTGAAGTGAATGTACTTGAGTGAGAATCATTTTTCGAGTCTGTAGGTTTTTATTCTAATTTTGACAATCATATACGTCGTCATCTTTTCTTTATTGAGCTTTGCAAGTTTTTCATTCAACTGTCGAGAATCATGAGTTAGAGCCAAATTAGTAGGAATATGAATGAAATTCATCAAAATTGTTAGTAATCAGACTGTAGTTGCAGGCATGTTCAATGATAGAGATATAATATTGATTCTTGCCATGTCTTCTTGTTTCTCTGCCTCTGTTATTATGGTATAAAGAAAATCACTTACTCAGTTTATAGGATGAGTCAAGTAAATTCGATGTCATTAACTTGCCTCCTACATTTACTTTAGAGCTTCTGTTTTTCCCCATAAAACCCTCTATCCACCTGGGAACTTGTTAAAATGCACTGGTTGCATTTCCCCTTCTAATAAACCTGGACAGGCCTGCAGGAACTAAGAGATGTATGTGATCCATCCGCACAGCACATTTTCGAGCATATTTTTTTTCAATTTTTGTTTTATAACAGAAGAATTGGTTGAACTCTATTTCTGTATCATATTTTTGCTCAACTCTCCCATTTTTCTTCATATCTTAGTTTGCAAAAAGCCCAGGTTTCAATTTTAGAAGTTGAATTTGTTTTTAGTATTGCAATCGTAATCTCATATATTGAAGATCTTTGGAATCGCCTTGTCCAATGTGGGACTATTATTGCTCATAAGATTAGTTTGAAACGTATAAAGGTTTGACTTGGAAGTAAGTAACAACCCAAAATAACTAACTTTTTTAACGGTCTTATTTGATTCGGCAATTAAAGGAGAAGATATGTGGGTCAAAATGGTTTCATTCTCTGTCTCAGATGTTTTCTTCCATTGATGGTCATATTATAAATAAAAAAAACATAAATCAAATCTAGGGTTTTCTTTGTTGATTCAAGGAGAAGAAGAAGAACTCATACTAGCAATGTTGACATTATCTGAACTTCTTGATCCTTATCTCTTTTCAGCTAGTCAATTTTGTTGCAGTTCTATTGCTGTTTTCATCCAGATCCAGGTATGATTCATCATTCAATATTTAATCTGATTTCCTTGTAAAAATTGAATCTTTTTTATTGAGATTTTATAATTTGAGATGTTTCTGTAATTTTAAGGATAAATAGAAAAAGATGGGGTTGACTTTTGATAATCTGTGGGTTAGTAGGAAGCTTAGCATTACAGATTCAGAATTGGTTTGAAATTTTTGATATTTCTACTAGTTTAACCCATCCTCTTAACCAGCATTTGGCACATAGGGTCTGACATCAAACATATCGATTTCTTTACTCTACTACCCCAACCGTTTATCATCTCCTTAATTGATTAGCGCTGGTTGAGAGGCTGGGTTGAAAGATGTATGCTTTGCATAGTTGCTACAGCAATGAGTGGAATTTATATATATATATATATTTAATCTCTTTAGGGTCCAAGTTTTTCGGTCAGCTTACTACTGAAAAGGAGAGAACTTGATGAATAAATATTTTGTTTCTTAGAAGTATTTATTGGCCTTCCGTAAAAGAAAATGAATCTGCAATACCATTATTGGCTAGTAGTATTATATCTGCTCTTTCGTGATCGCAAGCGTTGCAGGACTGACTGTTATTTTTCTGCTCAGGGATGTTTGATTTGCTTGACACTTGCTCTTGGATGGGCTTTGGCTGCTTATGTCAGGTATTAAACTCAACACATGAGATTATCAGGTTCCGGGGCTTGTTGTAAGGGTCTTTGTCGGTATCTCTTGTTGTAGTATCTGAAATCGAAGAACTGTTTTACGCAGAAAGAGAGAAGTTAAACGTATGAGGCGCAGTTTTAAGGATGGCAATACATTTGCATTCCTTTGCCATAATATCAATGAACTCGAGCATTCTTCTCAGAGCAAGTTACCAAGAGTGTCAGTTATCATGCCTCTAAAGGGGTTTGGAGAACATAATCTACAGAATTGGAGAAGCCAGGTCAGAATGTATGTTTGATGAAACATATTTCCTTCTTCCCTTACTGAGCATTCACATTACGCAGTTTGAGTTTGGAAAAATTGGGATGGGAAAACAAAGGTTTAGTCTTTTTCTGTTTCTTTTTCGAGTGTCACAGACAGGGCCACAGGGGATACCTTTAGTTCTTCCTTTTTCATTTCTAAAATGTGTTCTATGATTTATAGGTTTGTCAATAATTTAACTCTTCTGTTTCTTAACTTGCCAGCTCTTGTTTTTATGCCATTGTTATTTTTCATCTTTTAACTAATAATTATGTTTATTGGTTCATGAAAATCTTAGTTTACGATTTTGCAATGCAGATCACTTCTCTTTATGGTGGTCCTTTAGAATTTCTTTTTGTGGTGGAAAGTACAGAAGATCCTGCCTATGAAGCTGCTTGTATGCTGCTCGAAAATTTTAATGTAAATTGCTTATCACCCATTCCCCCTATTTGATTGTTTCAGCATACCGTTGGCAATTATAAGTTGGGGTTTGAACAAGGGTTTTGGGTGTTGTCTTTTGTTCTTCAGTCATGCTTTTCACTCAATGACTGACAGTTACTGATTGGATTTATTACATTTCTGACTTGGTATGTTTCTTTTCAGGATGATATTGAGACGCATATTGTTGTAGCTGGATTGTCGACAACATGCAGTCAGAAAATTCACAATCAGTTAGTATGTAAAGTGTCTGCAACTGATCACCAAGTCTTTTGTTAGACAGCTAAAATGGTCTAGTGTTATCCATTTAGTAATTCTATCTGTCAACAAGCAAAACTACCATGTGGAAGTTATATGACTCTTTGTTGGATATATCAATTACCAAAAAACGTCCTACATCCAGACTTGAAAAGCTATATAGGAAACACTCAACTCAAAACTTGAATAGGAAGTTTACTGTATTAACTTGTTAAACTATTTGGCTATAGTATTATTGCAGTCAGTAATATTTGGGAAAGAACAGTACCTTGCAAAACCCGAAGCACTTATGCAGTGAAAGTGGGTGATAGTTCAATTGAAGTTTCACATACCTATGAGCTTTCTGTTGTATGTCAAGTGTTCTTTTTCCAATGGAAAAAACTATTATTGTATTGATTGAGGAACACTAGATCCATGGTTTAAAAAAGCGTTTTGGGGCGCGCGTTTTTGCGCCTCGCCACCAAAACGCTTTGCTAGGAGAGCGTATCGCTTCGCCGTATCGCTTTTTTAAACATTGACTAGATCTTTTTGTGTCTATATTCTAATGGCACTCTTGTACAGGTCGGCGTCGAGAAAATGCATAAAGACACCAAATATGTCTTGTTTTTGGACGATGATGTTAGGCTACACCCTGGATCCATTGGAGCCCTCACTGCCGAGATGGAAAAAAATCCTGATGTATGTTTATAGATTCTTCCTGGTACTTCCTGATTAAAAGAGTTACTTTTATAGGAACTTCACTCCAGTCGTACAAGAAGTCAGTGCAAACCTGGGTTCACTACTATCTTTAAAGTACTTTTGATGGTGCATGGTTGATGTCAAATGATAATAATGATATGGTCATGTATTGCAATAACTGATACTCAGTTGCTCAGGATTCTTTTTCTATTACTTTTTGTAATTCTAGTTTTTTATTTTATGGACCGGCGTGTATGTTCAAATTTTATGCCAAAATTTGCTTTATGCTTATGCCAAAATCTTGGTGCCTAAATGGATTGCAGAAACCTCATTTGAATCTTCATGTTGTCTTTTTGCACTTAACTTTGTTGCATCTATGTGCAGATATTTATTCAAACTGGATATCCTATCGATTTGCCTTCAGGAACTTTCGGAAGTTATTGCATTTATGAGTATCATATGGTATTGAGGAAACACTTTGTACTTAACTTGACATGTTTATATGATTAAGTCTAGTCTCTGATTCTCTGATGTTAAATTTCTTGTGTTTAAACCCAGCCTTGCTCGATGGGGTTTGCTACTGGTGGGAAAACATTCTTTTTGTGGGGGGGATGCATGATGGTAAAATCTCAAAACTTTTATAAGGCCATGTCGAATTTGAGCTCAATTTTTTGTTCTTATCATGTTCTCGATATATTTTTTCAGATGCATGCAGATGACTTCAGAAATGACCTATATGGCGTAGTCACCGGACTTAGAGATGGTGGATACTCTGATGATATGACCCTTGCAGCAATTGCAGGTACAACTCAGTGCTCTATATTTGCCAGCTTAGTTATGGTACATCTAATCTATTTGGACAACTAGGTGTTCTATAACTCCACATATCTATTGAATGAAGAATCATTAATGGTACTGATGCTGGTGTATATGGAAGACAAAGTGAGAGTACCCTTTTATATTCCTGCAACATTTAACTGCAAGAGATTGTAAGCTAATAATGTCAGATCTGATTTGCGTTTTATACTTATTTTGATTCCATATATAGTTGGCAAAGATGTTTCATTTTCATTTTTTGACCTTTACATATAAGGACCTTATGTGTTAGAAAATTAGTAGTTTGCCATCCTACTGTCCTGATTTTAATCAATATGCTCTTGCAGGTCAACATAAGAGGCTCATTACATCACCTCCGGTTGCCGTCTTCCCCCACCCTCTTGCAAGCGATCTTAGTTTCCCAAGGTTTGTATACTGTTTGAGCACATTTACATTTTGCTTTGTTCAGGTTATCTAATTGCTTTTTGTTGTGCTTGTAGGTATTGGAATTATTTGAGGAAGCAGACATTTGTACTTGAATCGTACATAGATAGAGTCAACTGGATCATGAATCGTGCTTTATTTACCGTTCACTTCTACTTATCGTGGGGATTTGTTGCACCATACATCATGGCAATGATTCATACAGCAGCAGCATTACGAGTATATTTCAGAGGTTACTCATTTGATGGAACCTCTACCATTGGTGGTGAGCAAACTAATTTTTCCTTTTAGGTAGGTTGAATTCAGTTGACATTCCTTATAAAGGAATCTCTCTGCAGAGAACAATGTGATATTTGACATTACCAGGACAGACCTGGTACCCTATAAGTACACTTAAAATATTATATGTTGCAGGATAATGAAAGTGCTTTGCATTATAAATTGTTATTATCAAAATCACTTTTAACTCTCACTGTTTTGTTGTTGAAGTTCGTAATTCTAAGGGTACCTCTTAATTGCTTTGTACTAGGGTTGGTACTTGTGGGTTGTTTAGCGATATGCACTTCTATAGAACTCCTTTCAATGTGGAACCTGACGAAAGTGGAGATTCAACTCTGCAACGATTTATCTCCAGAAGGACCTCCTGTTTCCCTTGGTTCTTATAACTGGGTACTTGTAAGTGATCCATCAGATTTGTTCGATTTGAAATTGTCCAAGGCAGTAATGTATTATGTAGTTTATGCAGCTTCCTAATCGTATTATTTTGAACAGATCTTTCTTGCAATGTTGGTAGACAACTTCTTATACCCTATATCCGCCATAAAATCTCATTTTGGTCAGTCTATCAATTGGTCTGGTGTTCGATACCACTTGAGAAATGGGAAGATTAGCAAGGTATGTGCTAGGGGTGCAATTTCTCGCTCTTCCTTGCAATCTCAGTACAAATAAATATGCATTTGCTAACTATTTGAAGTCTAAATTGTAAATGCAGATTGACAGAAAGAAAGAATCAGCATTCAAGTATTCAGACTTGGCAGGAAAGTATCTCTATGGTTATAAAGGAGCTAGACATGCGTCATTCATCAGTTACTTAACAGGAGGTTTGGTTCGACGGCACCAGCACAAGAAATCCGAAGATTAAGCAGAGAAAATTGTGAAAAGATAATAGTTCTGGTAAATCATATCCTTCTCAATGACATCATGCAACACCTTTTGTTAATTCCTTCTCTAGGTTTACTTTATCGTTCATTCTTTCTATTGAATTTATTTGTCTCTTGATATAAATTTTCATTCTTTCTATTGAATTTATTTGTCTCTTGATATAAATTTTCGATGCTTTTCCACTGCCCAAATTCTTTGTAACAACACAGATTAACTCTAATTTAGATAATCCAGTCGTTTAAATTTGTTATGTAAGGTGTAGCTCAATCAAAAGCTTCAGTGTATTTATTTGAATCTATCTTGTGTGCTAATCATGCAGTCCCAAGCAATTTTCCCACAGTAGCAACAATTAGACCGTATACAGCTTTTTCTGAATCGGTTCGGATTTTTTTGTTGCATTGTACCCATATGCATCACTTGACATTCATGAACAATGACAACAAGATACAATCATATAGCAAGCAGCTAGTTATAAATTATATTTTCTATAGAACCATTCCTTTCCATGACAGGCTAAAATTCTTGGAATTCTTTTGCAACTATGAAGTATCAATGTAGCTCTAGTCCTCTCTACAAACCCATTAACAACAGAAGACAACACAAATTTCTTCCATCAACAAAGGAGAAAATACCAAAAGTCTGTAACTCGGCTGACCGATCTTTGTTAGGGGAGAGATGAAAACCGGACTGCTAAATGCGAGGATTCTCCGAGCCTGGCCTTCATTTAACTGCAGAGTCGAGTATGGTATTGTCTTGCTTACTGTTGCAAACTGAGAATAAACAAAATGTAGCATTAAGTATCAAATCGAAAGAGAGGTGAGATGCCTGGGTGGTAAGAAGTGAACTAACGGCATAATGTAGAAAGCTCCGAGCTCTTCAATACACGCAACCTCTTTACCGTGGAAGCGAACATACTGCAATTTCGAAACATAACACTACAATCAGAAACAATTCAGCAGGTAAACAACCCAAGTAACTTCAAAGAAGTAACTCATTTGGTTATAGTAAATGCATTAGAATTTTAAAGAGATATGATGCTTACTCCCATGGGACATCACCAACCAACATCCTATCTCCTTCATTATCCTCATACACCAGAGTATATTCTCCTCCACTGTCTAATAAACCCGTAATCGCTTTAACTTCAAATTTCTTGTTATGAATTCCACAGCTAGGAGTATCAGTTTGTGCTAAACAAAGTCATAAATCAAAACCAATTCAGTTCATGCTAACAAAAATTCATGCAAAACAACACCAGTTGCAACTAACCCGTCTTTAAGACCCATTTGGAAACTGAAACCCTTGTCACAAACTTGATAAAATTAAACATTCATTTGCCAAAATTTCGACTATCTCAATCCAGAGATACGTTAAGATTACCCAGCTAGTCGAAAAAACGGGTCATTCGGGCATATACTGGCATATCCAAGTCGTACCACATAAACTAAACAAACATATCATAGTATGAATTTGCTCTATAATCTAATGAAGAATCTATGAAGTATCCGAAATGAGGGTGATCCAGACAGAAACATTTGGATTGAACAAATTAAGTTCATGAAAGATAGTAGTAGTAGTAGTACTACCTGCAAGAAGACATCTGAAGAGTTCATCAACAGCATAAGCAAGCTTCTCATAACTATCATAAGCTTTAATATCAACTTTCCTTCCAATTGGAACTCCATCCATATTGATCTTCACAAACAAACCCTTCCTACAATTTTCAGGCATTTTCACACAATTCTCCTTGGGCATCTTTTTCTTGTCTAATTCAGCAGCAACTGGTTTTGTTGCAGAATTTGAAAGATTTTTCCTATATGACCGAATTGGTGGCCATCCAACAACTGGTGCAGCAGCAGCAGTACTAGTCCTGATTTTTGTATCAACAAAGCAAAACCCATATCAGAAAAATCACTGAACAGAATCAAAATCCTGAAACCAACAACATAAAAGCAGCAAGTACAAGAAAAAAATCTTTTTCAGGTTTGGGAAAGAGTCAAACATAAAAAGCCCAAAACAAAAAGCTTTGATAAATGAAAAAGAAGATAAAAAATGTTGCATAAAGAAAAAGTGAAGTACCTTTTCTGGGAAATATTGTTGTTTGCAGCTGTAATTGTTGCAGCAGGAGCCTTGTTATTATCAGTGTTGTTGTTGTTGTTCTGCAGCAACTCTACCTTTTCAGAAGATTCTGCAGAAAGATTTTGTTGTGGGGTTGCTGCTGCAAAATTAAGATACTGCTGCTGCTGCTGAGTATGAAAAGTTGAAGGAGGAGGAGATGGTGTTGTTGTTGTTGATGAAGGACCAGAACACCATGAAAATGAAAGATTTTGGTTGTTGTTGTAGTTGTGGGTTCTTGATGAGTTCATGTAGTTGTGCAGTTGATGATGATGAAGTTGCTTACCTGGTGTACCTAAAGTCAGTTCAAGCGTCTTCTCTTCTGCAAAATTCCTCTCATGATTTTCTCTCAACATCCATTGAGGAAACTGTTCTGCTGATCCATTCCTTGAACTTCCCTCCATTACTTCACTTAACTGCAACACAGAAATGGCAATACACCCTGATCAGAGAAAGTTAGAAGAAATTGTAAAGTAAAGTAAAGTAAAGAGAGAGCTTAACAACACCCATGAGAACTACATACCAAAAAAAACAAACCTCAAGTAGCTGAAATCATCAAATTCAGTAGTTTACTTACAACATGAAAACAACAAGAAACCCATACCCCATACCTCACCAAACAACACCACTAAAAGAAGAACACTTACCAAAAATTTCTCAACTCAAATTTTATCTCAAAACCAAATAAATAACTAAAAAACAGTACTAAGAAAGAAAGAATGGAGAGACAAACAAAAACCAAACCACAATGCTTGCTTTTTTTCTTGTGTCAGCAGACATATTAAGGAAAGTGTGATAAATAGAAAAGAAAAAGAAATAAATAAAGAGATTGATTCCTTGCACTTGAAAACAGAATTTTTAGAACCTTATTCACGCAACCAACCAAAACTCTGTTATGACACAAGAATCTAAAAACAAACAAAGCCAATAACGTTGTTGTTGTTGTCGTGAAGAGGTAAAGTGTGAAACTGCTCACAATGTATTGTTTGTTTTGTTAATACCAAAAACTCTTTTACTTACAACTTCCTTTTATCTTCTCACACACAGCCCAACACAATTCTCTTTGTATGGGGAAGAGTTTTTAAGACAAGAATGCTCTAAATGTTTTTTTATAAATGAGGGTATGTGAAGCCTAAAATTGTTTAGCTACAGTAAACATGGTTAGTGGTTGCTGAAATACGTTTGTCTTTGTTTTTTAGCAAAGGAATTGGCCTTGGTTATTGATTAATTTAATGCTCGATTCTGCAGGAAAATATTTGTAACAGGGTTTGGCATTTGATGTGTTAAAAAATGCAAAATGATAAATTGTGAATCCTTACGGGGGTATTTGTATTTCAGCCAATGTGCTAAGTCAAGGGACTTGGTAATTTCAGTTTTGGACAGCGGAAGAATTGGAAAATTAGTTAAGTGGACCAATTCTTATATAAAAATAGTTGGGATCGTTTTTTATATAAACAAATAATTTTTTAGTTAAGTGAGATCGGTTTTATTTTAAAATTAGTATATATATATATATATATATATATATATATATATATATATATATAAATTAAATTAAAATAACTAATTTAACTGTATTTTAAATAAAAAATATTTCACACGGCCGATCGGCTCAACAAGGGTCGATGCTTGATGCATGAAGAGCCGCTTGGCTCAACAAATGTCGATGCTCGGTGCATGAAAAATCGAGCGGCTCAACATGATTCGATCGTCTCAAACAAAAACGATCGACTTCACTAACGCCTTAATGGGTAAACTCCCACAAATACCCATTTATCGATCTAATTTTTAAGTTTGTCCGTCCCACTGTAGAGTAAGAATTGGTAAATTAGTCAAAATATCCACTCCACTGGAGCTGCTCTTGTAAGCTTACAAACCAAGTAACCAACACACTGTTGGAAATAAAAATGGCTAATACTAAAATTAAGAGTTTATTACTTAAAATGATTTTTGTTACTATAATTAACTTGATGGGTGCTAGGATCACTAGTCCAAACTTGGGTGGAATTATAGCCATCCATTTTCACTTCTTAGTGAATGAGAAACCTTTGGTTGTCCCACATTGGGCAAACCAAGGAGGAAGTTCATGCATATTACCACAAACGTTCGATATAAGGAAAAGAACTAGTGGATTGGATATGGACTTGGGAAATGGACTAGTGGGCAAATGCATACATGTGCGGTGCTTGCGTGTGCTTTTGCGTGTGCTTTTGGCGTGAGCCTTGGCGCGACCCTTGGTGCGAGCCGTGACCATTGGCGTGACCATTGGCGTGAGTTTGACGTGTGCTTGGCGCGTGCTTGGCGTGTTCCTGCGAGTGCACACGTGTACCCATCAATGAGAAAACGTTTCTTTATTTTAAATAAATATTTTACCGTTTTGAATTAAATGAAAAATAAAATCATAAATATTTTTTTTTAATTAAAAAAATCTTAACGTTTTGTTTTAATGGGGATTTAATATTTCAAATTAAATTTTTCACCGTTTTAAAACTCAAAAGATTACTTTTCCTATAAAAGAACAACGATGCTAAGGTTTTCGTTTACCCCAGTCGCAGCCACTGTCCTGACGACTTTTCCCCTCTTCTTGCTTTGATTTGCGCACTAGTTTACTTTCATTTTTTCTTTTACTGTTAAGTTCACAACGGGCCAACGAGCTTTGCTAGTTGGGTTGGTATCAGGTGATTTTATCCTGAATTCAAGTTTGTCACTGAAAGGGTATAGCAGCATCTTCCTGAAGGTGTACCTGGCAAATATTGAGTTAAGGGCAGTCTGTTGAACAGGAAACTTCACCTCTCTGTGCTTGATTGTGTGTACTGCTTCATTCTAACCCTCCCTTAATCATCTTCAAGTTATCTGTTGTTTGTTTTTCTCTTTTACAGAAAGGTACTTATCCAACACACACTTTGATTTATTCCTCCAAAACATGCACTATTTCCAGAATCAAAGATACATTTACGGACTACAAATTCCCTATATAAAAAGAAAAGGGCACTAAAAATAAGCATTATCGAGTAAAATTATAAGGTAAAGATGAGGAATAATCTTGATGATGATGGAAGTGATCTCCCCAAGCTTCTAAAATTACACCATCACTTTGGTATTAATTGATAAAATTGATAAGGATTGATCTGTCTTTATGATATTTTAAAATTATTATTGTTAGTTTTTTTCTTCCAGTACCTCAATTTATCATGTTGATTGCCATTCTATTTTCTCTTTTTCCCAAAGTACAAAATATATAAATAGAGTTTTATAATGCGTTTGGATATAGAATTTTAAAGGTGAGATTTATGGGTCCAGGAAATTTGGTGGAATTATGTTTCTCTTAGTGTGTTGTTGTCAAAATTCTATGGAATCATGTTTTCTTCAGGAATCACTTTTCCATCAAATCCTCTATATGGAGTCTGATCCCTCCTTCCTAAGATTTGCTGGAAAACTTATCAAGAGATGTATGAACCCACTTTTTGTAATCGTAAAATTCTATATATATGCAATTTTAAGATTATGAGGGTAATGCCAAATAGTACATGGACTTTAAAACAAGGGAATTTTATGAATTTTAGATATTTTAAGTGAGTTACCAAACACACGAGGGATTTACATGAATCCCGGAATTTGTAATCCCATGGAATTATAAATTCCTCGGAATTGTGAATTCTACAACCAAACCCACTAAATTCATTTACAATATTTAAATGTGAATATTCTGTTAGAACATATATGGTGCATTTTAAGGGTGTAAATGGATGCATACGGATGTGAATAAGACACTATCTGTATCCAAATGTATCATATACTATCCGAATTTGATTCGAAATCCGAATGAATATAGTTTTTTTCACTTCGAATTCGTTTCCGAACTTTTATCCGGATATCGGATATTTATCCGATTCGAAATCATAAGAAAATAAAACAATAAAAATTAATATTTATGTATTAAATTAATATCACATAATAAAAATCAATTAAGATGAGGATATTTGTAAATGATTTTTTAATAAACATAAAAAAAATTAATATGATATATACTTTCTAGGTTTAAAATATATATATATATATATATTTATTTATTTTTAAAATTTCAGATACGAATATTTCAGATGCGGATATCTTCATATCTGAATTTATATCCGGTTAGTTATATTTTCAGATAAAAATTTCTGATATCTGAATCTAAAAATAAATTTCGAATATAATTTGATATTAAAGATGCGAATTCGAACAAATTTTGGAGTTTTGGGACATCCTTTTGACACCCTTCGTGTATTTTGCTTTTATTTTCTATGTTGTAGGTGCCAAAGGCAATATGCATAGATCGTGTGACTTATCATGTTTAAAATGTATAGGGAGAGAGTGTGACTATTTCTGTTAATTTTCACTATTGAAGAACAAAAACATTTATAATTCTTAAGATACATATAGCTATTCAACAAAAAGAATTAATTGGCCATGGTAAATCCTACTTATAGTGCTTGATGATTATGTATAGCATTTGTTGTTGTCTAGGCATTTGGTGCAAATTCAATTGAAGAAAAAAGTAAGAAGAATTTATTGCAATTAAAATAAAAAACCAATTTTCTTTTTCCTTTTAAGGAAAACAAAAACCAATAAGAAAATGACAAGCCAAGCGAAAATCATATTAATAGCTAAGTAGTTACGGCTTCCCATTTACAAATAAGAGTTGAAAGGAAAAAACATCGAAAAATATTAGTATTCAGAACCCATTTAGAAAGAGTACACTTAACAACAACGATGACTTGTTTAAAAGATCTTAATTTTCCATTGTAAAATCTGGCATTTTTTTCCTCCATTGGTTCCACCAAATAGCAAAAAGAAGCATACTGTATATGGATACCATATTTTATATGTCCTTCTAAGTTCAAAGGGTTAATAATTTAGTATTAAGTGTAGGAATTAAGTTCAAGTTTAAATCTAGAAATTTTTTAGAATGTATATAACTCAGCTAATATACTTTCTAGAGGACTACCGGATCAATGGAGAGGTGCTCCCTCAATCCTATAAATATATAATCTCGGCCTAAAAATTAAGGATCCTAATTTAAAGATTTTATCAATGAAGTATAAGTTCTTTCTCTAGTATCTTTTTACTTGTGTTTTAACTTAGTGGTGAATTTATCTATACCTGATGTGGTTGTTAGCTTATTAGCAACTACATTTTAACAATCGAGAAAAAAGTATTTTTGATTTCTCCTTTAGTCGAGACGGAAAGTGGAATAACCCCCGAAGCTCAACACACTAGAAACATTATTGTAGATTCTCGTGTGGTAGTAACACAGTATACCAACGTCTATCTTGCAAATTCATGATGCTAGGATAGACAAGCAGTGATGGAGCCGAGTGAGGAATATAGAGGATAGTTGTCCTCCCTAGAATTTGGAAAATTACTATATTAGCCTTGAAATTTTAGGATTTTATCTAATTGTCCTCCCTAAAATTTTAGAAATATTACTATATTACACCAAAATTGTATAAAATTTTACACTAATTGTAGAATTTGTCTTGAAAATTACTAATAGTAGGCTTATATAGTATAATATTCCATATGAGTAATTAAATTTTGTGTTGTGAAAATAAATATCATTGTAAACTACTACATTTAGTCTTTCATTAAAACATTTTACATGTGTAGTATTTGGGTGATAATTTTATAACAATAAAAAAGATAAATATGTTAAAAAGAATTGGGTGGCTTTCGGCCGCTATATTCATGTACAAAGGTGCTAGCTTTCACTGTATGTATTTATCCCCCAACTACAAAGTTCTGGTTCCATCACTGTGGACATGGTAGTAGGAAAGCTAATAACAATCAGAAGGAAACACCGTCAGCATGAGAGTCATTATATCACCCATCAGAAAGCAAAGAAAATTTGCAGCAATAGACAGGACAACCGGAGGAAGTCGATAGCTCAGATAAAGACAGAGATAACAATAGCCAAAGACCCCTGCAGAGCGGAAAGTCTAAGCCCTTTCGACCAATAAGGGTAACAAGACAAACGACATTAATAAGGATCAATACACCAAACGTAGAAACTAATTAAAAGCAGATCCAAAAAACCGGTAACACGACGGCTAGATGCATCACCTAAAACACGAGCGACTACTTGCAGGTACAATTTAAGGCTCTATATTTTCCATCTTAGCTTATGTAAAGGCAAGAACACATACCTTAACGGGAAAAAAAAGTAGCTGAAATCATCAAATTCAGTAGTTACTAACAACATGAAAACTACAAGAAACCTATAGCCCATACCTCACTAATTAAAACATATTAAAGCAAGAAATCTTACCCTAAATTTCTCAACTCAATTTTTTTTTGAAATTTTAGTGCAGGAATCCTTTTTTACAAGCTCAGAAATATCAAAAGGAAAACTTGCAGAAAATTGAAAACTAACATCTCTTCTCCAGTTTTTTTACCTAAATAATGGGCTACATTAATTTCAAGCTTGTGCACAGACTAGCAGAACCACAAACTACTACTTTGAAATTTATTTTTAACTTGGTGAACAATGCCTTGGATAAACTAGTGAACCTGCATCTTATTATTTTCCTCTTCTTTCTCTAAAGCTAATAAATAACTAAAAAACAGTATTATTAAAAACATCCACACCCATGAATGGTAAAATGGAATGGTATAAACTAAAGGCTTCTTTTAAATATAACTATAATCCATGTATTTATTATCTATAGATCATATTAAATAAATGATTAAACTAATGAAATAAACCATTATAAATATTTTACATAGTCCAGATAATTATTTCCAGTTTTTATATATAGTTCAAATAATTATAAAAACTATCAAAATTCCTAAATCAACAAAGTAAAAAAAAGAAGTTAATTGATTAAAATTATAATTCAACATGTATTAAAGAAAGATTTTGGGTTTAATTTGATTATTGGTAAAATATAAGAATATTAAAAGAAGAATTACAATTACTGGATTTAGTTTGATTTTTGAGGAAAGTAGGAATTAGGGTTTTTAATTGGTAAATTTATAAGAATATTAAGAAAAAATTACAAATAGTTTGAATTATAATTTAGTTTTGATTTAAAGTAGAGTTCGGATTTATTTTGATTTTAGGAAAGAAATAGGATTTAAGTTAATTATTAGTAAAAATTTAAGATTTGTTAGGTTTTTATTTTGACTTAGAATTTTTGGGCTATAGATAATGAAAACACCAGTTATGTATAAGAAAAGCCAAACTAAATATATCATACCATTTTACCAATCACATTAAGTAGAACTGTCAATGGGTACCCATTATCCGGAGCCGAAACCGGACTCGGTGTATTCGGGTCTGGTTCAGGGTCCTAAAATTGAACCCATTAACAACTTTGGACCCGACGGGTATTACTCGATTGGACCCAAAATCTTAATGAGTTCAAACAGGTAATACCCGTCGGGTACCCGTTATTCATTCTTTAATCCCTAATTTTAACAAATTCTAAGTATTTGGCTAGTTTTAGGTTTATTTTTTTTTTCATTTTTTCATTTTTTTCTTTCATTTAATCTTTATTTTAAACATCAATACAGAAATAATAATAATTTTTTATAAAAATAATTTAGACTCAAGTCAAAAAGAAAAAGATATTAAGATTTTGATTTTTCTTTTGATAGTTTCCTTAATACTCGACGGGTACCCGGAACCAATGGGTATCTGGGGCCGAGGTTATTATCGGATCCGGTTCTGGACCGAAAACGACAAAGATGATTGTGTTGATCTTAACTTAGATTCTCAATTGAATTGGATACATAACGTTGATCGATTAATATATGAAGTCAAAAATAAGGGTGCAAATAAAGAACCTCAGGCTCAAAATGAAGAAATCAAAGCTCAAAATGAAGAACTCATAGCTCAAAACACTCAGGTAAACCACTAATAGTATACGAATGGTATAATTTTTGGTTAAAATCTTCGGATCATTGTGATGAAGCAAAGACACAGCGTAAGGGTCATTATGATCATGAGATTTACCATGAAGATTCTCCAAGGGTCGACATTGTTGTGCTAACCATGACGACCCTAACCTGCAACTTTCCCAGGTTATGAAAAATCATCATGGTCCAACACATCGGCCATGACGACCCTTACCTAGCTTGTCTCAATAAGGGTCGTCATTGAACTATGTTTATACCATGAAGACTCTATGATCAAAATTCAAACCGAAAATGTTAGAGTCGTCATGGCCGATGTTTATAACCATGACGAATCTTGAATCAAAAAAACCTGGATGAAATAAGATCTAGGGTTGCATCGGTTCATTCCATATACCATAACGACTTTAAAAAACCATTAACACTTTAGCCTTCTCTTGTCTTTCGATTATACCACCGGATCTTCTTGCACATTTTCCTCCTCCTCCTCCTCCTCCCCACCACCATCATCATCACCACCATCATCACCACCACCACTAGCACCATAACCACCAACTCCACTAGACTCACCAGCTCCACCAGCACCACATCCACCATCACCCCTATTGGTCTCATTAACATCATTTTTCAATTTCTTCATTGTCATTGTCTGAACTAACAGATGGAATAAAGGAGTCAGAAGAAGAAGGGGAATCCTTTGGTTCGTTACCTTGGTGTGCAGGTTCACAAATAAAAAAAGGTACCTTCTCCGGATGTTTTCCACGATAGGAACCATCCCCCAAGAATCTTGTTGCGGAAAGGTTTTGAAGGGTGATGAGTGGGTAAATGTTTTCCTTTTTCTTTTCTTTTTTTGCCTTTTTAAGCATGCTACAATAGAAAACACACCAAAATCAAAAATTCAGAACCCACATTCATAATCTCGGAACAAGTCTAGTTATGGTCTAAATTATCTACCATAACGACCTTAGGTAAACAATGACGACCCTCAGAAAAATAAAACCTGGTGTCGTCATGGTTTAAGGTAAAAACCCATGTGACCCTATATAAATAATTAGGCTCGTCATGGTTTTGCAGTAAATCCGATGCGATCCAAAATACACTCTAAGTCTTCGATCTGATTCTTTGGTGTTTCTCGACTTCGACTTTGATTTTAGTTTCTTTACGATTCTAGGTGGGCTAACATCTCTCTGATATTGTTTCGTACGATCCATGTTTGTAGAAGAAGTTAATCGTCGATTAAAATTTTGGAATCGACGATTAAGACGATGAATTGAGTTTGAAAAAAAAATGTAAATCGTAAAGGGTCGTTAGGTTTTAGAGGAGAGGAGAAGGAAAGAAGGTTTTAGAGGAGAGGAGAAGGAAAGAAGGGTGAAGATGATTTTTTTGATTTTTAGTTTAGGAAAAAGGAACTAATGGATTATGTATATTAGGATTTTAGGTTTAGTTATTAGGGAAGGATAAATTGGTATTTACACCACCTTCTTATAATTTATGGTGTGTCAATAAACTTGACATAACCCCCCGTTAAACCAGGTTTTAAATACCGTTAAGTTTGTACTTTTTAGATGAACTTTAAAACTGCTCGCACACTTTTATCCTCAGTAGAATTAATTTGAGCGATTGCTAAATTGGCATGGTATTTATAACATACAGGTTTACCCTGTATGTTAAATATAATTTTGTACCACTTTAGCATATCCATTGTAATGATATGAGAAAGAAGACAGAATGGAGAGACAAACAAAACCAAAATGCTTGCTTTTTTCTTTTCTTGTGTCACTAGGCTTATTAAGGAAAGTGTGATGAAACGAAAGAAATAAAGAGATTCTTCCTTGCACCTGAAACAGAAAATTTTGAAACTAATTCATGCAACCAACCAGAACTCTTTGTATGGGGAAGAGTTTCAGTCAAGAATGCTCCAAATGTTTGTCTATAAACGGGTATACGAAGGCTAAAAGTGCTGAGATATGGTTGTCTCCATTTTTTCGCAAGGAGTTGCACGTGTAGAGTGTGGTTGTTGGTTAATGCACGTCTTTAGCAGAAAATACATTTGCATTTAGTCGGGTTGTGTCTCTCGACCTAGTCACACCTAGACATGCAAGGAATGGAGGTATTTATGTCGCACAAAAAACACACCTCTATAAACATTAATTCTGCTTATGAAAGTGTAAAGACGTATATCATTTGCCAAAACATACACAATACAAGTATGTATACCATATCCCATGATCAGTCACACGAGATACTGTTAGCTATATAATGACTATGTACGGCCCCTTGGTCTACATAGAGGTGTATATTGAGCAGCACCGCACGTTAAAATTCAAGCATAACATAACATCACTATAAGAAAAACGGGTTTAAGCGACATGTCGTTTTAAGTCGTTTAAAGCCCCTTTTAAGTTGCTATAACCGTTATAGCGACTTAAAGTGGCACTCGCTCCCATGGTTGCAAAAAACTAGCCTTGTAAAGGTCTTGAGCGGCCATGCAATCGCTCTAGTAATCAACCAACTTACCTAAAGCGAGTACTCTTTTCATTGCTTAAGATCTAGACCAACTACCATGGAGCAAGTAAAACTGTGATCGCTTAACATCTAGACCAACCAATATAGCAAGTAAAATACCAATCGCTTCAGATAGACCAACCATTCTAAAGCAAGTAAAATACCTCGATGATAGATACATGGAACAACTCGTCCTGAAATTGCTTGGTTAAGGTTTTAGGCGACCAAATAATATTGCTCGCTAAAAGCGATTTCTTATTTTGATTGGCCTGAAGTTGTTTGCTTAAGTTGTAAAGCTACGAAATTTTTTACTCTCTAAAAGCGATCTGTGACTTAGGAGCTATTAAACTACCTAGTTGGAAGATACATGGAACAACTTAGCCTGAAGTTGCTTGGTTAAGGTTTTAAGCGACCAAATGATTTTACTCGCTAAAAGCGATTTCTGATTTTGCTTGGCCGGAAGTTTGTTGCTTAAGCTTTTAAGCTACCGAAGTTTTTACTCAAGTCTGTTGCTTAAACTTTTAAGCTACCAAATTATTTTGGAATTTAGATTTTGATTGGCCTGAGTTGGTTACTTAAGTTTTTAAGCTACCGAATATTTTTACTCAAGTTGGTTGTCTAAGCTTTTAAGCGACCATGTTTTTACTAGCTTAAAGTAATTTCTGATTTTGGTTGGCCAGAAATTAGTTGCTTAAGTTTTTAAGCTACCAAATTTTTGTGCTTGAGTTTTTTAACTGGCCTGAAGTTGATCGCTTAAGTTTTTAAGCTACTAAATATTTTGTCTCGCTAAGAACAAATTCTGATTTAGATAATCCCAAATTATAATTATAATTAAAAATTAATATTGGACATTATCACTAATTAAGATTATATAATACTAATTAAAATTATATAATTATAAATGAATATTAAAATCAAATTAAAAACAATTATGAACCAAATTAAAATCACAATTGATCAACTTTATTATTCCTGAATTCAGTTATAGCACATTTAGTCAAAAAAATTACAATAATTTTTTACAGGAAAAAAAAAACAATTTCATTTACAATTCCATCAAACACACTTCAATTTTAAACTTAAAGATTAGGAACACCATTGATACAAGTACTTCAACTTTGAAGCACCCATCATGGTTCTTTAAATCTCACTGGACAAAGCTAAAAAACACTTCAAGATTCATATTACTGCAACCTTATACCACTTAATCTGCTTTTTATTAGCTTTGATTTTGAGATCAATAGAGTGAGCACTCATTCCACATCTAGTTCATGTTCACCTCTAAAAAAAAAGTGATAAACTTGGGTCCTGCATATACGATCAAACAAACAAATACAAAGACGATCAGAACTAATAAGAATAAGGAGAATTAACCCTGAATTGGACACACAGTAACATCAAGAACTAAATCAAGAAACCAAATAATAAAACTGGACATCTAAGTAAGTCTATATTCAACTTTAGAATGCAATAGGTCTCGAGAATTTAACCCACCTTGACAGTGTTGAGTTCTTCACCGCAAACAACCCAACATCCACCTAGGGTAAATCTAAACTCATACCAGAAAACAAACAAATTTTCATAGAAAAAAAATATGAAACAAAACAACCGAATTTTCATTTCTAAAAAAAAATTAACCAAATCACACAACCAAATTTTGATTGGGCCAATGGTTACACAGCACAACACAACATATCGTCTAGCACGGCACAACACATCACACCTAATTCTCTGAAACAACACGGCACTCAACACGCCAAGCACGTGACTTCGTGGGCTGTGTTGTCCTGTGTCGGCACGTTTTACACCTCTAAGTCTACATTTAATATTAAGCATGATTTCTAAATAAAAGTAGATTTTAGAGTATCTTCCTTGCGTTTTCCTTTTTGTTAAGTCCTTGACCACATCGAGTATTTTTTGTTAGTGTGGCTGAGTTGAGAGTTTGAGATCAAAGCTAAGCGGGAACAAAAATTTAACGAGGTTGGATCCTCGGGAAATATAAAAGATTTTATATTATTATCGTAGAGGGAGAAAATATATAAAACCCAAGAAAACAAAAAGAATTTTTGGTATCATTTTTTAAGTTCTCCACTGCTATTTATAGATTACATTTCTTAATTGTGTAAGAATAGGGTTTCCTAGGTTTCAGGATCAAGTAACAATTAAGAGTTATCCAAAAATCTTAATCTTAATCCTAATAACCGACTAAAAGTAGGGGATAAAGTTGCTGGAAGGCATGGGAATAAAGGTTATCCCAACTTTCTTAACCGACTCATTAAGGCCCACCACTGAATTATAGGATAAACGTGGTTTGGAGTTCAACACAAAACTCTCCCAAAAGACCGTGTCCTATAAACTAGCTAGATGCCAACAACTCTCCACCTTGGATCATGCATTTATACATAAGTTGATGTATAGAAAAATCTCCTCCATCTTCCAACGTCGATTGCACCAAAGGCTTCCTACGTATCCTCTGCAAGGAAGCAAACCGATCGTAGATCACTTACTAGAAGACCTCCACCAGGCTCCTAAGAACCTCTACACAAAAGGGTCTCACAAAACCGAAAGAATATGGATCAGTTTCGAGCAATGACAAAACTTGAACCCGGATAATACTTTTGTCAACATATCAGCTGGGTTGTCTTTGGTATCGATCTTCACAAGTAGAATGTCTTATTCTTCAAGAATTTCTATGACAAAGTGAAATCGCACATCTATATGTTTGGTTCTCACATGATGCACTTGATTCTTATTCAAGTAAATTGCACTAAAACTATCACAATGCACATGCAGTTGTTTGATGATTTTGTAAATAGTGGTAAATAAGGTACCGTTCGCTCGAATTTATGAAGATTGAAATTAGATTTAATAAATTAATTTTAAACTAAAAATATACACAAAATATGAGAATAATATTAACAAATACTGAGGTTACGGATTTCACCATTAACCAATTAAAGTGATTCAAACTAATTAATATTCATGCAATTCTTACATTTAATTTGATTCTAAAATATTGCAATAATTCTTATAAAAGAAATTGCAAAAATTAATTAAAATAGAAATATACCACTTTTATTGAAACAATGGCTTCCTCCATCACCTCAACATATGGGGTTTACTCATCTTGCTCAAAACACCCTCAAAAGTTTGGTACATAGCTCAAAGTGTTTGAAAATAATGAAAAAGAGTGAAATAAATGAAAACAGTGAGTTTGCAATGTTTATAAAAGTTACAGACTCACTGTTACAGAGGGATAACTATTTCCTGAAGTTGGACGTTGTAATTGAAGATAAACGTTGCAAAGTTAAAAGCTTTAGCAACGGAATCTTCAAACTTTTCTCCACCGGATCTTCAACCCTATGGCAACGTAATCTTCATCTTCTTCATCATGATCATCAACAGATTTTTCTAGAAGTTTTGATTTTTCGTTTCTGGACTCTCCATACCCCCGCCTTATGCTTCTATCGACTCCCTATTTATACTAGAACACCTTCACAACCTCTTAACTTCTTCAAATCTTCAAAATCAATGAGAATAGATTCGGATGAGATATTTGTTCCTCTCCGTGATTTTTTTCTTGATCATGTTGATTATATCTCGACTCTGTCTAATATTATTTCCTCTCAGTGTTAATTGAATCTTCCCATACTTATGAAAATATGTAAGCAGTTAAGAATCGAAGTTGATATTATTCCCATTTTTTTTGTCGAGAATCCATATTTCATGCGATTCTTGTGGTTATTCTCAAGTTCCCACATAACGTACAATTCCTACTTATATGACAAGAATATATTCTTGCATAAATCTCAAAATCATCCCAAAATTCTCGATCACAAATCCTCACAGGCGTGAATAAAATTTTCCCGCCAAAATTTTAATTTGAATTTGAAAGAGGTGTGTGCCCTTATCCAAACATGGGGCGCCTTTAACAATTCTTGTGGGTGCCTTAATCAATTTTGATGGTGCTTGACTTTTTAGCCAATTTTTCCACGATTATTTATTTTTCCAAAAATACCTACAAATACAATAAAATAACAATATTAATACAAAAATGAGTTCTAACAATATACACATTGAGATCAAATAAGACACAAAAACGTATCTATCATTGTTCCTGCACAACACCCAAGACATCTAGTGATGTAGATTGTAGTTGTGGTAAGAATGAGTTTCAAACTCTCGAACTTGTGAAGATTGATTTTAGATTTAATAAACTTATTTTAAACTAGAAAATATACACAAAATATGAAATTAATATTCACAAATACTGAGGTTATGGATTTCACCATTAACTAATTAAAGTGATTCAATCTAATCAAAATTCATGCAATTCTTTACGTTTAAAGTGATTCTAATATATTGCTAAAGTAGATTTTCAAAGTAACAATTGTAAATCAAAAGCATAGAACATCAAAATCCCTAGGCTAAGCATGCTCTATCAAAAGAAATCACAACTTCTTAATAAAAATCCTTAAATTAATTTTTAATCAAAGAAAATAATCATAAAAGAAATTGCAAAAATCAATTAAAATATAAATATACCACTTTTCTTGGAACAATGGCTTCCTCCGTTGCCTCAGCAAAGGGGTTTAGCTCCTCATATTAATCATTTTCTCAAAATAATGATTCATGGCTTAAAAAGTATTTACAAAGGTGAAAAGAAGAGAAAATAATAAAAGCAGTGAGTTTGCAACGGTGTATTGGTGTTACAGACTCGCTGTTACAAGGTAGGTGTTGCAAACTGAAGATAAATGTTGCAAAGTTAAAAGCTTCAGCAACAAAATTCAACTTTTTGGCCAAAAAACTTCAACTTTTTAACAACGATTTCTTTATCTTCTTCATCACGATCATGAACAGATTTTCTGATTTTTTGATTTTTTTGATTCTGGCCAGAGCCATCCCCCCTTTTTTAACGCTTTCAACATGTCTACGAGATATTTCGAGTTATATTTGATATCTCCAACTTGTGTACGATTCCTAATCAAGGTAAGAAGATATTTTGTCTTAACCCTTGAAAATCTTCTCCAACAATACGTTACAACTCTTCACAGTTTTAAACACACATTTTTCCCACCATTTTTGAATTCAAAAGAGAGTAGGTGCCTTTAGTAAAAGTCTGGGTTCCTTTAACAAAATTTCATGGGTGCCTTTATCAATTTTGGGGGTTCCTTAACACTTTTTAGTCAATTTTCCCACGATTATTTATTCTTCCAAAAATAACTACAAACACATAAAATAACACAATTAGTACACAATCGGGTACTTGACAATATAAAGAATTGAGATAAATCAGACACAAAAATGTGTCTATCATCTAGCAAACCCTGTAACCATATAGCCTCCTTAAATTCCTCTGTCACTGCCATATACTCTTCTTCATTAGTTGAGAGAGCCACAATAGAATGTAATTTTGATCTCCAACTAACTGGTGCTCCTACCAAGGTAAATACATACCCTGTAGTTGAACGTCTCTTGTCCAAATCACCAACATAGTCAGAATCCTCATAACCAATATACAACTGATTGTTACTTTCTTCCTTCACAAACTCCAAGCCAACATCAATTGTACCATAAAGGTACTTCAAAATCCATTTTACATCTTGTCAATGTCCATTACCAGGATTATGTATATAACGGCTGATCATACTTATTGCATGTGAAATGCCAGGCCTCGTATATATCATCGCATATATCAAGCTACCAACAACATTAGCATATGGGACTTGGGCCATATACTCACGCTTTTCTTCAGTAGCAGGAGACATATCAGAATTCAACTTAAAGTGAGGAGCAAGGGGAGTACTTACAGATTTAGTTCCTTCACCGACACAAAATTTCTGGAATACTTTCTTTAAATATGCCTTCTCAGACAAACAAACTTTACCATTCTCTCTATCACGCTGAATCTCCATAATAATAATTTTTTTATCTTCTCCTAGATCTTTCATCTCAAACTTAGTTGACAATTTGAGCTTCAAATTATCAATTTTTTTCTTGTTATTCGATACTATCATCATATCATCTACATACAAGAGCAAATATATGAAAGACCCATCCTATAGATTTTTAAAGTATATACAATGGACATAGTGACTCCTTGTGTAAGTCTTGACAATCATAAACCGATCAAATTTCTTGTACCACTTTCTTGGAGACTGTTTCAGCCCATACAACGATCTTTTCATCTTACATACATAATCTTCTTTTCCAGCAACCTTGAACCCACTCGGCTGAGTCATATAGATCTCCTCTTCTAAATCACCATACAAGAACAACGTCTTGATATCTAACTTAACTAGGTCTAAATCATATTGTGCTACTAAGGCCAACAAAATTCGGATTGAGGAGTGCTTCACAACTGGAGAAAACACATCGTTGTTGTCAAACCCTTTTCGTTGGGCATAACCTTTAACAACTAACCTTTCCTTGTAGCGAACTTGATTCTCTTGAGATCCTTCTTTCTTAGTAGATACCCATTTACATCCAATAACTTTATTACCGTTCGGAAGCTTCGTAAGAACCCATATTTCATTCTTGTGAAGAGACTCCATCTCATCCTGCATTGCATCTTCCCATTATTTACGCTCTACACTGTGTACATCTTCAGAATAGGTATTAGGAATTCCTTCTTCAACAATTGGTAATGGATAAGCTACAAAATAATCCATCCAATCATATTTTCTGGTTTATCTTCTCGGTTTGCTGGTTGCTATGGTCTTAATGACTATAGCTTCTGTATCTTCTACTGCTTCGTGTTCCTTTTCGTTAACAACATCCCTATAACTTGGAACTTCAGTAGTTACTTCTCTTGTAGACGCAACCCCTTCGGAAGTAGACATAACGGATATAAACTTAGCTTGAATTGGTAAAGCTGCATCAATCTCCACCTGCTGCAAAGACTCACTGGTACTGGTAGTGTTCTCCACCTGCCGGAAACCCCATGACTTCACCATAACACTTTATCAAATATAACGTCTCTACTCATGACTATTTTCTTCTCTAATGGATTCCAAATTTTGAACCCTTTGACTCTTTAATTCATACCCATAAAGATACCTTTAACAATACGACTATCAAGATTGTTTTCACTAACATGATGCCAAGCAGGAAAACCAAAGATGTGAATTGAGGTATATTCATAAGATGGATTACCATACAACTTCTCCATTGGAGTTTTCTAATGCAGCTTATGGAAACCTATTAATGAGGAAGCACGCATATGTAACTGCCTCATCCCAAAACGTTTTACCTAATCCATCATTAGATAACATACACCGTACCTTATCCAACAAAGTACGACTCATGCGTTCAGCTACCCAATTTTGTTGTGGTGTCTTCTCTACTGTGAAGTTTCTTTGTATCCCCTCATCCTGACATACTTGCAAGAATGAATCACTTTGCACTCACCACCATTGTCCAGTAGTACCTTGATCTTTCTGCCAGTTTGAGTCTCAGTTTTCTTTTTCCACCTCACAAAAACTTCTATGACATCACTTTTATTCCTTATGGTGTATACCCATACGCGCCTAGAATAGTAATCAATAAACGACACGGACCAATGTTTCCCTCCCAGTCATGCATTCTTGGAGGGACCCCAAACATCTGAGTGAACATAGTCAAGAAATCATGTAGTGTTGTGGATTGTTGTGCCAAATCTTGTTCTTATTTTCTTGCCCTTCACATAATGTTCAGAAAATGCAAATTTACAGGCAATAACACCTTTCAAGAAATCTTGTCGAATTAAAGAATGTAACGACCTATCACCTGGATGTGCAAGCCGCATATGCCATAACTTCGTGGTCTCCATATATGCAGTCTCGATGTGTTCAGAAATAAACACATCTCCAGTTATCATACTCCCAGTTAAGTAGTACAATTTTTATGATGCCGTGTTCTCTTCATGATTACCATAGCTCTAGAGATTACCTTAAGAACGCTATTCTATGATACTAGCTTGTAGCCCTTAGCTTCCAAAGTCCCAAGTGAAATCAGGTTCTTCTTGACAGTAGGTACACACGTTACTTCTTTCAGCTCTCTAACCAAACCATCATGTATCTTGATTTGAACACTACCAATCCCAACTACCGTACAAGTATGATTATTCCCCATACGTACTTCTCCATCAAACTTCTAGAAGTTTGAGAACCAGTCCTGATGAGGACATATATGATAAGTAACACCATAATCTAGTATCCATGTACCGTCAGTTACCATACAAGATGATGGTGTCACAGTCAGTGAGAAATTTGAAGTTTCATATTAATCTTCACTTTCCTTCACAATGTTCACCTCGTTCTTGTTTTTATCTCTTTCCTTACCCTTGGTACAATCCTTAGCCCAATGTCCAAAGTCATGACACCACACACATTTATCTTTCTGCAGACGCACTCTTGACTTTGAACGCCCTCTACCTTTGCCACGATCACCATATTTCTTCTTCTTTTCTGTCGAACAACCTTTTGTAACAAGCGCATCTTCGTCAGCTTTGTTTGCAAAGGTTTTCACAATCCATCTTCCTGAACTATTCACTACGCAATGCTGTAGTTACCTCTTCATATGTCAGCTTCGCCTTGCCATGCATTAATGCTTTAACCACGGGCTTATACCTATCAGGAAAAGAATTCACCAGACACAACGCTTGTTCCTCGTCTTTAACAATCTCATCATAGTTAATCAAGTCACCAAGAAGTTTATTAAACGAATCTAGGTGCTCAGTCAGAAATGCACCCTTATTCATGTTATATCGATACAAATTTCTCTTAAGATGTATCATATTTGCCACGTTCTTCACTAAGTATTCCTTTTCTAGCTATTCCCAAAGCTCTTTGGCTGAAGTCTCGTGCTGATAATTAACTTTTTGGATCAAGCTTTTTTTTTTTTTTGGTAGTAACACAAAGCATCATAATTAAGAAGAACATGTAAGCAAAGTATATATTCCAAATTTTGTTATTCGGATATTTTGTAAAAAGTACCACCAAAATTATGAGATGGTGTGAAACTAAATTGTAATGGAACAGTACTCATTTATTTTTATTTTTTTACAGGTCAATTAATTATACAATTGTATAACAAATCACTAAAGTCCTTTAAACTGAATGTAAAGACGACCAAAGAGGTGTATATATCATTTGTCAAGTAAAAATATGCGTAATGTAAGTATACACCTTCACCCAGCGGTGGACCTATAAAGGGCTAAATAAGGCTTAAGCCAGTGTTTACTCCCAAATTTACTAACAAAATTTATACCTTGTTTTAGAATGGGCTTGTTGCTTTATTATTTCAGCCCAGGCAAGAAATTGATTTTAGTTCTTCTGGGTTCATCGGGATGAATTCTATGACTACCATATAAGATAGGTACAATCATCATGGATAAAAAACCAAAAATCATTAAATATATTTACTCCATCTTAAATTATAAATCCGGTTTGTAAAAGTTAAGATTTTAAGAAGATCTTGGAAATCTACAAGATTTCATATATTAAATATTAAATTATTACTATATTTAAAGTTATATAAGTACTATTTTATTTTTAAAAAGAACGAAGTATAAGCAATAAAAGTATTAACATATTTATTTTCTATTATACAAATGTTATTTAAGATTCAAACATGATCCCATTAAAATTAATTGTATATTTGATAGTTTAATGAAAATATATAACAGTAAACAGTAGCTGACAACTATTTTAAAACAGACGAAAATAGAATAAAAAACTTATAATTTAAGACGAAAGGAGTATCTATTATCACCCAGTACACAATTATTATTTCGGATTGAGAGACCATTACCCCAAACACTACTGTATATTTGATCAACTATTTCTCATCACACATCCACTCCCACAAATTTTTGAATGTACGGATAAAAATGTGAGAACCGTTTTATATCCTTAATTTCTTTAAATTATTATATTTAGTTTTCTCTAATACCTCAATTTAATTAACTCGTTACCGTTTTTGTATTTGCTTTTTTCTTCTAATTGATTATGTTTCGGTATCAAAAGTAGTAAATGCACATACAAGAGAGTTCAATTCATTTGCAAAACTTAATTGTGAATACTGGGTAAAAGCATACAGTATCTGCTGCATTTGCTTTTATTTTACATGGTTTAGTCTTTAGGTACATAGATCGTGTGACACACTGACTTAGCATGAATAAGATGAATAGAGCATAGATTCTGTGATTATTTTGCTTAATCATAACCAGGGGCAGAGGCCAGTAGTGTAGATAACCCTTCTTTGCTAACTGGCTTGAAAGCATATTAAAAAACATACTCCCATTCAAAATGTCGACCTTTATTTCTTGTTTGCTCTAGTAGAGTAAGAGTTTGTTTTTTCCCGTCTTCTACGTAAACTCCTAGCATGCCAAACACTTCAAAAAAAATAAAAAAAAGTCAGTAGTAAATTAAAAATGATCAAGTTTTAGATTCTCAGTCTTAGTCTCAAAGATCTCTCCAAACAATCAGTAAGGGTGGGAATATCAAACAAATCGTACGTGGTCTAAATCTCTCGCACAAAATAACATGGTATGCAGTATGTTAAGCACATGATTTCATGGGCTATCCTATGCTAGATCGGCACGTTTTACACCTCTAATTAATTGATTATTAGTCGGTGGTCTTGCTTTCAAATAAAATTATAACAGTCATTTCACTCCACCACCACTCCTACCATCTCCACTCCTCCCGTTTCACTGTATCTCTTTTGCTCGTTTTTCTTTCTTTTCATCCTAGTAAATTCTTGCCCTACTACAACCATCTCCATCTCTCTCAATGATTTATTCACTTTGTCACTTTTCTCTAAGTTCTCTTTACACGAGGAGTAGTATTGAAATGGAGGGGTTCCTCTAAAGATATATTTGTATTTCTTTTTTAACTTAGCAAATGGATTTGATTCATATGGTTGTTGGTCTATTGGGAGTTGTTCAAGTAGAGGAAGTCGTAATGGGCCTTATTCTTTATGTTGCATAATCTATGCTTCATCGGTCCATTTTCCAGAGAGAACTGTCAAATTAGCTACTAGCAGTACTGTGGATGCTCATAAATTACTCTAATATTTCAACTGTTACAGAGCTAGGAGATTAGGAAACGTGTATTACTCCTTATTTTCATTACTGGGATTCTCGTTTTTCCTTTAGAGTTGATAATAAGCCATATTTGTCCAAAATTAGTACAAGAAATTAACCAGATACACTTCGAAGAAGCTTACAGAAAAAGTCAGTGCATGATGTATATTTTCTTTAATATGGTTAAACGAATTCAGAAAAAACCAAGTATATGTCCAAAATCTATTTACCCATGTTTTTTTAGTCTCGATTCTTACATATAAAAAAAAAAAAAAAAAGGAAAAAGAAAAAAAGCTCCGTACTTTCTTTTTCTAATTAGCTACTATTAATTGGTAGATATATATTCATATACTGTACAAATGAATTATAGTAGTTGAGATCAAGAATTAGACGAAACAGGCAAACACAAGCTAATAGTCGATAATTCTGATCGATTTTTTTTTGACTCAACTAACTCGCTTGAATTTATTTTATTATATTTAATTTAAAAATCAATTAAATAGAAGGATTATAAACAACTTTTAGATTCAGTCAGATAGATATGTATGCGTCCTGACTTAAATACTTTCGGGTAAAATATATCTATCGAATCAGACCTCGGATTAAACATCTGGAAAAATAAAATAAAAAATAAAATAAAATAAAATAATCTTGCATGACACCGAGTTAGATTCAGATCCATATAAATAAAGTATGAGTATGATTAGTCATTTGATGACTTAGTCATTTGATGACTTAGTCATGATCCCCTCTATTCAAACTATCTTAAAGTTCCCATGAGAAAAAGTAGTAATCTAGCTAATTCATCGACTAATCTTGCAAAAAAAACAAAACATATGAAAACAAAGTAAAACATAAATAAAACAAATAAAGTATATTATTGATTGATTGATTCACATTTCAACTGATGTATGGAGTGTAAAGGTGTGTTAATTAGGTTTGGTAATTTAGTTAGCTAGAGGGGAGTAACCCACCAAAGTCCAAACAAAACAATGTTAGCTGCATCCTCTATTGACTAAAATCCTTACCTTGTTACATAGTTTTAACTTGCAATCTTATTCTTACTTGTATATAAACACAGTAACTCCAATTAGAATCTCATCAAATTCATCTACTTATCAATCACTCTCTTTATCTTTAAGAATACTTCTCTAGTGGAGATTTCATTATGGCAAAAACCCATAGTATGAAGAAGCCTCTATTCTTTCCATTGGCTTTGATTACCATTTTCACCATTGGCATAACTACAAACGCGAACCCGTCATTAACGCTCGACTATTATTTATCGTCGTGTCCTAATGCTTTAGAAATTGTGAGGAAAGAGATGGATTGTATTGTGCAATCCGAACCACGTATGGCTGCTTCCATATTAAGGTTGCATTTTCATGATTGTTTTGTTCAGGTAAGTTCTTTTTCCATGGTACTTAAGCTTATTGACTAATTACATTTCCTAATGCGAAATATAAATGCATTATAGTATATGTACTAATACTATATCAGCATAATCTATCTGTGGATATATAGGGATGTGATGGTTCAATTCTGCTCGACGAAACAATAACACTTCAAGGTGAAAAGAAAGCACCACAAAGCAAGAACTCTCTGAGAGGATTCGACGTTATCGATAGGATAAAAAACAAGCTAGAATCTGAGTGCCCGGGAGTTGTATCGTGTGCAGATTTACTAACCATTGCTGCTAGAGATGCAGTAATCCTGGTACACTTACTACCTTATCACAATGCAAACATTATGAATTTCTTTGTGCGTAATTGCTGATAACTCAAATGTTTTGTTGTAGACTGGTGGACCGTACTGGCATGTGCCATTGGGAAGAAAAGATTCAATAACCGCAAGTTATAGCAAAGCCAAGACTAATCTCCCTACCTCCGATCAATACCTAGTCCCTCTCATGGCAAAGTTCATGTTTCACGGTTTCTCGGTCACAGATATGGTTGCTCTTATCGGTAGATATACATGATTAAGTTCTAAACTTGAAATTATACTGTGATGCTTTTGAAATAATCTCTAAACTTGATGAATGTGTAATAATATACAGGTGCACATACAATCGGCTTAGCGCGATGCCGAAACTTCCGTGAAAGAATTTATGGAGATTTTGAAGGAACTATAGACCAGAATAATCCCATAAGTCAGAACTACCTTAAAAAACTAAAATCTGGTTGCTCAGCAGTTCCAACAGCAGTAGATGATAATAATACAACTGCAATGGATTATGTTACACCATATATTTTCGACAATTCCTTTTATCAAATACTACTAAGAGGAGAAGGATTACTTAACTCAGACCAAGAAATGTATTCAAGTCTTTTCGGGATTGAAACGAAGAAGATCGTTCGTAAATATGCAGAAGATGGACTTGCTTTCTTTAATCAGTTCTCTGATTCTATGGTGAAGATGGGAAATATCATTAATCCTGATACTATTGAGACTGGGGAAGTAAGAAAGAATTGTAGATTTGTGAACACTTGATTGGATGGCTATATGCAGTACTATTGTTAATCAAATTGGGATTTCATTTTTATTTATACTAAGAAAAATATATATTGTATGTATGAGATTTATTATTAAAATTTATAATACAGTTAACAAAAACTTATAAATAGTGGTCATCTCATGTTATTAGGATTCTAGCAAAGTCAACGAACACAGTCAACGAACCCTTGTGTGTGTGGGAGAGGACTTGGTGGGTAAAAAAAAAACGCATTCATATACATGCACAGTGCTTCGGGCACGACATTTATGATCTTCCTTTCCTCGGTACAACTGCACAAAGGTACAAGTTTTGTTAGTCCAAACACTGTTCGTAAGAAAATGGGAGCCCAAACGGGGAAAGAATCCGAGAGAGATTGCACCTACTCATCAAACAATTGTTACCTGCAATCTTGATAGTCGATTAGAGCGTCCACAAGGGCACGAGTAAAACACGGACCAAAGATCAAATATCTTCTTTGGTCCGTAAATGTGTAGCGCAGAGGCGCGACTGTATTTGGGGTTTAGTCGCCAAATTCCACTGTAGCAGAGTAGATTTAGGAATTTTTTCGGAGTAAACATGGTTTAGTTGGACGGGTTCGTAGTGTACCGCCTGGCATCAAGCGGCGTCGCAGTGTACCGCATGGAACGAAGCGTTATCCTAAGACAACGCTTAGAAACACGGGCGATATCCCAGGAATGCGCCTGATCAAGCGATAGCCTAGAATAACGCTTGATGAAAAGGTGCTCTAAGCTCACGCCCATCAACAGGCGCAACGCTAGAATGCCGCTCAGTTGGAGCGTAATCCTAGGATACCGCATACAGTTAATCAGGGTTCAAGAGGGGAGGCGGAAGAGGGTTCGGTTGAAAAACAAAGGGTTCAGGAGAAAGAAAATAGGGTTCGGCTGAAGAAGAAGCAAATGATAATGGGGCGGGCTGCTAGCATCTCGCTTGGAATACCATGCGGGGCGCTAGCACACCGCCCGTCCCGTTCTACTCACACGTCCGAGTCGTACAAGCGCAACTCCTTCAGGCGCGTTGCTAGCCCTTCGCCCCATCAGGCGTGATTCTGGGATACCGCCCGTCTCTCAAGCGTGGTCCTAGGATACCGTCCAACACCAGGTGTTACTTTAGGACTCCGCCCCACACCAGGCGTTGCGCTAAGATTCCGTCTCACGCAAGCGTTATCCTAGGATTTCGCCCGTGTTTCCAAGCGCATCGCTGGGACACCCTCCAACACCAGACGCATCGCTAGAAAACCGTCCGACTATACACGGCTGTTCTTGGGCCGGACCAAAGACTAAATTTTTTAGTCTTTGATCGTTTACTCTAATCGACCCATTGTGGTTGCTCTTAGAATCCGAGATTTTTATTCACAAAATGTATTAACATTGGGAACATGACCCAATTTCGACTACTAATTTGGGAATTTGTTACGGATTTTTAAATTCATGTGAATCTGTTCCAGTTGTTCACGTTTCCATCTAAACAAGATTAAATGGTCAAAATTCCCATAAACTTGAAAATCCGGAACAAATTCTCAAACTAAGTCAGAATTGGACATATTCCCAATCTTCCCAATCTTTTATGGAAAATGTTGATTTAAGATTTTTTTTAATTAATCTGCTAATGATATAGTTGTTATTGTAAGTAATTACGATGTTGTCGATATAAACTAAAAGTATAAATATAAAGATACCGAGCCTTTAGAGTATCTCTATTAAAATGTGTAAATTTTATTTTGTCATGATATATGAGATTTTAGACTCTCATTTGAAATAAAATCATCTTCAATAGTAGATCCTATAAAGTAGAAGAGATGGCATAATAAATATAAAGGTTTTAAAGAAAATCTAGTCAAGACTTTCGATTAGACCTTCTATGTCATTTTTTCTCTATCTTTTTTTCTTTAATAATTATTTAAAATATAATTAAACGGTTAAGATTTTATCATATAAAATATTCTAAGATTTAAATCCATTAATGTTGGAGATAGTTTATTAGCTATAGGGTCGTATATTTCCTACATGTGTAAAATTTACTAAATAAAGGTCTTAATAAGACCTCCACATAGGATTTTTACACCTGTTGTTGGAGATGTTTTATGATTTTTTAATTGCCATATCACTGCTCCTAATATGTATGATCTAACCATTGGAGATAAAAATTCTTATCATAGGGTCTAAAATCATAGGTGACATAAAAAATCTAGACTTTTAAATAGAACCCTCAATTGGGGAATTTCACAAATTAGGGATTAAAAAAAACAACATTATGAAGTAATTTGAAGAACCTTTTATCCAAATAATTTTAGTAATAACTAAATTACCCTTAATTAATTATTTTTTTAAGATTCATTAGTAATAGATTAGTTTGTTAAAATTAAATCTAAAATTTTTATGAGATTTTGTCGGCGTAGCAAAATGATGAATATAATACCGACTCTTAAGAATCGGTATGGCATTCATCATTTAACAATGTCAACAATAGATATTCCCCCAATTCACATGTTATTTAAAAAAAAAAAAATTATTCCCAATCGGGATTGTTAGAACAAGGGTCGACAATACCGATTGTTACAGTCAACATTGCCTTCATCATACATACAATGTCGACTGTAACAAATCCTAAATTTCTTCATTTGTGAAATAATGTTCTGATGCGGTTCTTTACTTTGTGTTATATAATATAATATACTAAAAACATTGATCGTTTTGTTTATTAATATGTGTTGCAGCAATATATTATTTTGTTTAAGTTGGATTAATATGGATTATATCAAATTTTTAAAAATCGTCAAACAGTTCATTTACATTCAAGTTCTGGTCTTGCACAGTCTCTTTCGAGATGCATTATTTATCATGAATTGATTCTGACGACAAAAGAGTACATAAGGCAGGTTACGAAAGTGAATCCATAGTGGTTGGTGGAGATTTCTCCTCATTATTACCTCCCAGAAGGACCTTGAAGCTTTTAAATTAAAGAAAATGCCTTGTGGAGAAGGGCGCCAAATTAGGTCCAACAAGTTTCATAAAGAGAGGGATACTAAATTATATATTTTTTTTATTAGTGTAAAGAGTAGTATGGATATTTCATCATTAAAAAAATACTCTTTTAGTAAAAATTCAGTCCCATTTAATCGTGAGTATCCCCCAATTTATGAAAGTATCTTCTAATTAAAGGTTCTTTAAATACAGTTGAAGTTGAAAAAGGTTTTATTGATTTTCTGGCTTGAGTTTACAACAAATACATATAGAGGTTTTATAGCATTTGATAGATAATCAGATAAGCACATAGAAGAGATAAAGCTAGACTAAGTATTTTCTGAAGACTAGGATAGTCTGTTTAAGTTTGTTGATGAATCTGGTACTATAGAATAGGAATCTGTTGAAGACTTGGACCTTGAGAACCCTTTGCTGGCACATGACTCAGTCACAAATGAGTTGTGCTAACACTTCCCCTCAATTTGAGTGGGAGTTCACGAACATTCAACTTGTCTCTTAGCTGCTGAAATCTACATGAGGACAGTCCCTTTGTGAAAATATCTGCTATCTGATCTTGTAAAGATATGAATTGAACTTGAAGCTCTTTGGATGCAACCTTCTCCCTTACAAAGTGGAAATCTATTTCTATGTGTTTGGTCCTTGCGTGGAAAACAAGATTGGCTGTCAAGTAAGTATCCCCTAAGTTTTCACACCACAGGACAAGAGGGGCTGATTGTAATCCAAGTTCCTTCATCAAAGATTGTATCCAAATAAGTTCTGAAGTAGCCATGGCAATGCCCCTGTATTCTGATTCAGTGCTGGATTTGGAAACTGTCTTCTGTTTCTTTGCACTCCAAGAGATTAGGTTGCCTCCGAAGTATACGCAATACCCACTGGTGGAGCGTCTATCATCCAAGTTCCCTGCCCAATCTGCATCTGTATAGGCCTGCACAGAAAGATACAAAGATGGTCAAAAATACAACCCATAGTTTATTGTGTGCTTCAAGTAACGCAAGATTATTTTGACTAGTTCCCAATGCTCAATATATGGCTCATGCATAAATTTACAAGCTTTATTAACTGCAACTGAGATATCTGGTCTAGTAAGATGGAGATACTGGAGAGCTCCCAATATACTTCGGTATATTGTAGGGTCTTCAAATTTTGTGGTACCTTGTTTCTTGATAAATGATTGCACATCAAGAGGTGTTGATCCTTGGTTTAACTTCATCAAGCTTGTATTTGACCAGTAAATCTGTAATGTACCTCTGTTGACTCAGAATAAGTGATTTCTTGTTCCTGTAAACCTCTACACCCAAGAAGTATGATAAAGATCCCAAATCTTTGACTGCAAAAACTGTATTTAAATCTTGAATGATTTTCTGAAGGGCATTTTTTTTTGAACCTGTCACTATAATATCATCTACATAAATCAGTACATACAGAGAACATGATTGTGAGATGTGCAGAAACAATGAGCTATCTGCAATGGATCCTCTGAACCCTTTATTCATCAAATAAGAGCTAAGGTTAGAAAACCAAACTCTATGAGCCTGCTTTAGGCCATAGAGAGCTTTGTTTAATTTGCAGACATGATTAGGAAAGTTTTGATCCACATACCCAGATGGTTGCTTCATGTAGACATCTTCTTGAAGTATTCCATGTAAAAAGGCATTTTGAACATCTAACTGATGAATGTGCCAGCCGTGAATGGTTGCAAATGAGAGTACAAGTCTGATTGTACATGGTTTTACCACAGGACTGTATGTTTCATCAAAGTCTACGCCTTCTTCTTGATGGTAACCCTTAGCCACAAGCCTTGATTTATAGCGTTCAATACTCCCATCAGCCTTGTGTTTTAATCTAAAGACCCATTTAGAGCCTACAACGTTCATCCCTTGTGCATATGGGACCAAGGACCAAGTACCATTCTTTAAATATGCGTTGTATTCCCCATCCATTGAGGGTCTCCAGTTTGGATCTTTAATTGCCTGACTGTAACATGTTGGAACTGGAGAAGTTGATAGCACAAGTGGATGTTTAGTGGCTGTCAAATATAGACGACTGACAGGCTTTGTGATCCCCAATTTCCCTCTAATAATCATAGGGTGAACTGGTTCAGTTGTTGGTGGAGAGTTTGATGTTTGTACTGGTTGATTGACTTCCGCGGAAGAGGGTTCTGGAGACATTTGATGTTGTAACGTCTGTGCTTCAAAGTTTGTACCTGCCCGATTGACTTCAGCGGAAGATGGTTCTGGAGACATTTGCTGCTGTAACGTCTGTGCCTCAAAATTTACACCTTCCTCAAGATATACCTGGTTTTGTTCTTGACATAACTGATTGTTAACAGACAATAGGGTGAAAACATTTGAAGATAAGTTTCTTGTTGATGGACTTACTTGGCTTTGTTGCTGCACAGGACCTGACAATGTTGATGAGCAGAATGGGAATGAGTTCTCTATAAACTTAACATGGCGTGAAACATAAAGTCTTTTGGACTGTAGATGAAGGCATAAATAGCCTTTGTGAATCCCACTGTAACCTATAAATACACATGGTAGAGACCTGGGTTCAAGTTTGTGATTGTTATATGTGCGCAGGCTTGGGTAGCACAGACACCCAAATACTCTTAGAAATTTATAATCAGGCTTTTTGTGGAACAATAGCTCTAGTGGAGTTTTTGGTTGTTTCTGGGTTGCAGGGCACCTGTTAATAAGAAAAGAAGCAGTGGTGAAAGCTTCAGACCAAAAGGATGTTGGCATTGAGGCATGAAACAGAATTGCAAGGCCAGTTTCTGTGATGTGCCTAATTCTTCTTTCTGCCAAACCATTCTGGGAAGATGTGTATGGACAAGAGAATCTGTGCACAACACCATTATTATTTAGGAAGGTTATAAATTTGCGGTACTCACCTCCATTATCTGACTGAAATGTTTTTATTTTGAAGTCTAGGAGGTTCTCAATTTGTTTCTTAAAGTGGAATAAGACAGGCAGTGCATCTGACTTGCTCACCAGGGGATAAATCCAAGTGTAATGTGAGTACACATCAAGAAGAAACATAAAATATTTGTAACCATTTCTTGATAAATAGGGAGACACCCAAAGATCTGACACAATTAAACTAAGAGGTTGATCAATAACAGTATTGCTAGAAGAAAATGGTAGTTTGCAACTTTTGCTTAAATGACATGAATTGTAGAAATCAAAAGCTTTATTTGAAATAGGTAGTGAAAAGTTTCTAATTATTATGGAAACAGTACGTAGCATATGGTGTCCTAGTCTCTGGTGCCACAGTGGCATGGTTTGTGACACATAAGCAGCTGGTTTTGATTGTTGTATTGTATCAACTCCATCAAAGATATAGAGGCCATTCTTGTTCCTTCCTTTCAACAGTGTTGATCCTGTGAGCTTGTCCTTCACAATAAAACAACTAGAGTTAAACACAAAATATACATTATAGTCTTTACAGAACTTAGAAACAGATAGTAGGTTGGTTTTGATGTTAGGAACATGGGGAATATTGTTTAGCATGAAATTTCTGATGTTTAATATGAAAGTAGCATTACCAATATTATCAACCGGTAAACAGTTACCATTTCCTACTTGTACTGTCTCAGTTCCATCATACTCATGCTTGATTTATAGGTTGTTCAAATTGGATGTCAGATGATGTGTGGCTCCTGTATCAGTTACCCAGTTTGCATCATTTGTTCCACCAGGCAAAGCTAGATAAGATGATGCATTGTTATTCTTTTGGAGTGGCTTATCTTCTTTGTATCTGAACCATCATTTTCTTGCTGTATGACCAGTTTTGATTGGCAGGGTATTGGGTTCTCTCTTAATCCTCTTTGAGAACTAGAGAGTTGATTTTGTTTTGAAAAGATGGTATTGGGATTGAATCTTTTAGTGTTTGTTTTTGGGTAATATGTATTGGTGTTGGCTGCAATATTTGCTAAAGGTTGTTGCAGGAGAGCAAGTTGTTGCTGCAGGCGCATGTCAAATGTGAGAAGATGAGCATAGAAAGTGCTCATTGTCATGTCTCCTGCCAGATTGAGAGATGTAACAACTGGATCATAAGATTGATCCAGTCCATTCATAACAGATGCCTTCATGTCTGTGTCTGATAGTGTTACTCCAGATGCTAATAAAGCATCAAAGATTTCTTTTGCCATGTTGAAGTATTCCTCCATAGAAATGTTTCCTTTCCTGAGATTGTGAAGTTCCCTTTTAAGAGGCATTTGGTGTGCTTGGGTATTGGGAGAAAATCTTGTTTCTAGAGCCTCCCATACTTTTTTGATGTTGTTAATCCAACTACTCTGGTCATTACCCTATCAGTTAGAAAAGACAACAACCATCCCATTAGGATTTGATCTTGTTCATGAAATTTCATAAACTCAGGGTTCAACTGAGTTGTATTTGGTAGGTGTTTTGGTGGTTGCTCAAGACTGCCATCTACATATCCCATTAGATTGTAGTCATTGAGCAGTGGTTGAAATTGGGTTTTCCATAAAAGGTAATTTTTCTCATTCAACTTAATGTTGACAAGATGATTGATGTGTAGCTGCTGTAATGTCTGTGTGTTGGAAGCGTTATTTTTTTTTTGCTGGATCGGTTAGGCTGATACCAAGTTGAGACAAGTTTTATTGATTTTCTGGCTTGAGTTTACAACAGATACATATAGAGCTTTTATAGCATTTGATAGATAATCAGATAAGCACATATAAGAGATAAAGCTAGACTAAGTATTTGCTGAAGACTAGGATAGTCTGTTTAAGTTTGTTGATAAATCTGGTGCTATAGAATAGGAATCTGTTGAAGACTTGGACCTTGAGAACCCTTTGCTGGCACATGACTCAGTCACAGAAGGAGTTGTGCTAATAGTTGAAGATACTCTAAATATAAAGATACCGAGCCTTTATGATAAAGAAATAAAGAATAATCAGTCAGTGATCGGCGAAAGCCTTGATTAATCAAGGTCGATGAAAATTTAGCAAATCATTATCGCGATGCTTGTTTTAGGACATACAGTGACTTATTTAAGCGACATACATGGTACATGTTCACCCTGTCGAGAGAAACTTGGAGCTGCAGGCAAAGACATGTAGACTTACCCAACTCCCATTATCTTGAGTCTGCATTCATAGCAATCCTAAATGAAATATATCCTAATTAATTGTTGCAGGACCAAAACAATGGCACCAACTTCATCCTCGTTTGGATTCCAACTAAAAGCAAAATCTCAGGCACCTTACTCATATTCCAGTTCTCTAAAAAAGATAAAAAATGAGAGGAACTGGTTTGGTGTATATATTATCCATAGCAGCCGAAAAAAATGGTTTCTGATACCAAATCAAAAGGTTGGACGATATGTTTTATTGATCATTACATCCGGATGAATAATCCGTTGCTTTGCATATGAATTTATAGTTTCACACGAATTGACTTGATTACTCCCACAGTCCTAGTATGTTATGAAATACAAAATATCCAAGAAACTGTCACAACCGAATCGGATATTCTATATCTGCTACGACTCTTCATATCACCATACATCTCCTTGATTCGCATAGGATCATGATGATTAATGACGACATCATTATCAAATTGTGTTTTTCTATGTGACTAGGTAATGTTTGCGTGTATAGTGTATGTACAATATTTCAATATTAGTTGTATCCGATATCTCATTTTTTCATCTAGCTGTTGCCATTTTTCTTAATCTTTTTCAATTCCAACTTACGTTCAGTCGATTGAGCATTATCGAAAGTAGTAAATATATATGGAGAGCTCAATTTATTTTCCATTGTTTACTTGTGAATATTCAGTTAGAACATATAAACTATGCTGCATTTTGTTTTCATGTTTTATGATTTAGGTGTCATAGCAAGGTTGTTTCAGTTAGCATGAATAAAACGAGTAGAGCACATACATGGTGTGACAATTTGCTTAATTGTGATTATTTTGCTTTTATTTTTATGTTCTAGCTTGATATTAAAATTGTTTGAATGCTATGAGACTCGTAAAACAATTTTCAGTGTGGGAGGACCGTGTTACAGTGTTTTTTCACACGATTTGTTAAGAACTGTTGATTAAAATATGTACCAGATTGATTATTTATTTGACCAGTCAAAATAGGTAGAATAGCATTCCAAATTCAATGATAATCTTACATGGGTGGTGTATTGGATTATGATTTATAATGATAGAAAGAGGTTATCGTTTTGCCTGAATTTGTTGGATTTAAAAAATTAAAAGAATCATGGATTATTATAATGGATTGAATTTGGATTTGTTTAGATTTATATAGTTTGAAATAGATTTTCAAACACAAAATAATTTCATTCAAAATATGTTATACTGCATAAAATAACAAAAAAGTTTCATAAAAGTCTTCATATTCCGGGTAAAATTATAAAGTTTGAACATGTAATTTAACAAGGTAACATATGGAGATGAATGAGAGAATATAAAATGATTCTTACAAGAAATTGAGCAAATTAATGAAAGAGAAGACTACTTTTAAAGGAAAAACTCATAACCAACATCATCTTATTAATCCATAGGAGAGAATGTTATGTTATCCATAGGAACATAGCATACTGTGATTAAAAAAATCTTTTATATAATTTATCCATAAGAATCCAAGAAATTCTCATGGTTTGGGTTGAGATTGATAAAAGATAATGATATACATATTTTTCCTAGAATTATCCTTAAGAATCCGTATGTATGTTGAACCCTTTACTATCCTAAGAAATCTTAAATGAATTGAATAACTAGAATATTTGTGGAATCTTAAAAAATCCAATTTAAATACCAAAATATTTAATGATTTCATACGAATCCTAACTGAATACCTAATTGTTTTTAGAATTTTTAACTATCCTTATAAATCTCAATCCAATATACCACTGTTACTGTTAATTTAACTGTCAGTGGATATGCCGGTACATTCGTTGGATCCTAAGGTATAGATGGCTAAGATTAAATCATATAGTTTCTTAGTTTTTGGGGAAATTTGAGATCCATTTAAAGCATCTCGAATAAAAGATGTAAAACATCTTACGTGAGGTCTTATTTAGATTTTAATTTAAAAGGGTTACATATATAGCAGATATAAAATTTTAGTATTTATAAACTATGTAGTAAATGGATTTGATCGTTAAGATTATGGATTTGATTGTTAAGATTTCATACGGGGATAAAATTTAAAATGAAGATAAAAATCGAAAAACTGAAAACGGGAAATTGAATTGTGGAGCTTATATAGAACACGTACCCCTCAAACTCAAAACTAGTTATCATACCCTGTTCTCGACGATCACGAATTTTTTTTCATCTAGTCTTGAGTTGGATCACGACTAATGAGAAAGACTTATGTAAATCCTCCATGAACAGGTTATTAATCCTCCATACATAGAAGCACGATTAATGAAAATGACTCATTGCTAGATAATCTTTGCTAGAGCATTCAAGAGTTCCTGAAAAAGTAATCCTACTAAGAAAATTAATGGAAGTACTCAGCATATAAACAGAAGAACGTGTAGTTTGAAAGTTATTTTAAAATTTTACAATTTGAATTTTAAGGTTTTAGTGAATTTAAACAGATGTATTGAAGGAATAAATTAAGCCACATGTGCATATTATGCGAAGCATGATCAAACGAAGGTTAGGTTACAATTGAGAAGGCAAAGGTGAGAACTCTATGAAGATGAAGATGAGTTTGAAACTAATGAACAGGTGTGTGTTCGTTTGTTTGTTAATTAGGTATATATTTTGTTTGCTTGGGGTTTATGAGCTTTCGCCATTTAACAAGGGAGAGATTACGGTTTTTGAGGTGTCTCCTCAAAGGATGTTAGTCTCTGTTGAGCATTGTCACATTACATGGTACGTTTTTTTTGTTAGTTTATAAGTTCTTCGGCTAAATATTACAGCCCTATGAATAGCAGGTTAGTTAAGCTAAGTACGGTTAGTGCATCTTTTTTGTTGTTATACGAGTAGTATTTGTCATGACATCGGTTGACCTTTGTTGTTCGCACAGGTCACTGGGTGTTTTGGTGATTGATGTATATGGAGTAAGCGTGGTCGATGTTATGATTATAGTATGTGGGCGGCAGTGAAACATCCAACACTGATGCACAAGGACGTTATTAAGCAAAATTAGCTCGACCAGCTAAAAATCGTAAGTATGCATTTTGTAACTATTATTAAGTGACGTTGAAATCTAATAGCGTTGATTATTCTTTCTTTTGGAATTTTTCCAGGTCAAGCATTATAAAACTTAAGCCAGACCAGTGAATTCAGTTGATCTTGCTAATACTACCATCGTTGCTGCTTCTGCTACTGCTACAATGACTAATACTCCTTCACGGGTTTTTCTTGGACCAAAAAAATAAATAAAGAAGACATTTTGTTTTAAGTGATTATTATCTTTATATTTGTTTAACAAATATTGGGATTGATTCACATGATTGAATCTTTAAATTGTAAGTACATAATTGAACGTCGGTGTACTCAATTGAATCTGCCTACAGACAGTACATAATTGAACTCTGAATTGTAAGTAGCCGGTAGGTAATCGGAAATTATTTTCCACTTTAACTGCGAATGGCCCGATTGGCGGTTACATAACCAGGTTGTATATGAAGCAAATTTAATCTCTTCTTGAACTAATTCAGAAACAACAGTAACTATAGCGGTGTAACGAGTGTTATAGCGACCGCATTGGCAAAAGAATAAGATGTCTGGAGTGGATATTTATAGTTGCTTTAGCTGTTTATATTACCTTCTAATTTGTTCGGTCACTTTTTTTTTTTTTTCACAACAATTAATTAGTCTTACAGGTCTTATGTGTTAGCAACACTTGAAAAAGAATAAGGAAAAGTTGAATTTGTATCTCTAGACTTCACGAAGTAGTGACATGAGTTTTATGTCCTGTGCTCCTCAAATGTCATCAATGGATTATTGTCGGCTTCTATCAGTGAATGTATCGTTGTGTTCACTCTTGTAAATCCTTATCCAGCTCTCATCCGAAAATGTCAAATGAAAAAAGCATACATATTGTTGCTTCCAAGGGTTCAACGTAATGGTGAGAATTACTTTAAAATTGTTCCACACAAACTATCCGAAACAATTCAGAATTTCATATTTGGTTGATTAATTATGGTTAATGGAAACGTTGCATGCATGGTCTCTCAAACCTGTTCGCTGAGTTTCAATATTGAAGTTCACCTCTACATCATCTGCGCATAGGTTAACATTTGCCAACTAAAGATATAGTGTTGGAGATGTACCTTCCTGTAACAGAAAAACAGAAACACAGAGAACTTGTAGATGATTAAGGGAGGGTTAGAATTACACTGCACACACACTCAAACAAGGAGGTGAAGTCGCCTGTTCAACAGACTGCCCTTAACTCAATATTTGCCAGGTACACCTTCAAGAAGATGCTGCTATACCCTTTAAGCGACAAA
>JAJJMC010020269.1:1635236-1667872 GCA_023531435.1 Papaver californicum
AAACTAGTGCGCAAAACAAAGCAGGAAGATGGTGAAAAGTCGTCAGGACAGTGGCTGCGACTGGGGTAAAGAAAAACCTTAGACAAGTTGTTCTTTTATAGGAGAAGAAAACCTTTGAGTTTTAAAACGGTGAAAATTTAATTTCAACAATTAACTCCCATTAAAACAAACGTTAAAATATTTATGATTTTATTTTTCCATTTAATACAAACGGTAAAATATTTAATTAGAATTAAAGAAACGTTTTCTCATTGATGGGTACTCGTGTGCACACGCAGGCGGGTCGCGCCAAGGGTCGCGCCAAGGCTCACGCCAAAAACACACGCAAAAGCACACGCAAGCCCGCAAGCCCGCGGCCTGCGGTGCTTCGGTGCGAAGCACCGCACATGTATGCATTTGCCCACTAGTCCATTTCCCAAGTCCATGTCCAATCCACTAGTTCTTTTCCTTAGATAGAACATATGTGGTAATATGCATGAACTTGCTCCTTGGTTTGCCCAATGTGGGACAACCAAAGGTTTCTCATTCACTAAGAAGTGAAAATGGATGGCTATAATTCCACCCAAGTTTGGACTAGTGATCCAAACACCCATCAATCTATTTATAGTAACAAAAATTAATTTAAGTAGTAAAACATTAATTTTAGTAACATACATTTTTTATTTCCCAACATATAGTCATGAATATCTTCTTCGTGTAGTTGTTGAATAACAATTTTTAAATAGCCCTAGCGTTGCGCGGGCATAAAAGAACTTGTTATTAATATTCAGCGTCTTTAAGGCTTCTCTCTCGCACTTTCTTCTTACTTTCAGACCTCTCTCCCAGAGCTTTCAGTGAAACAAAGATGTTCATGTGGGGGAATGCATTATGCCGCAGTAACTCCCACTTCTCATCATCCCAAAGTTCTATCACCGTATTTGTTTTTGGGTCATAACAATAAAGCGATGAACCTTGGTGCACAAATAGGATTTCATTCTTCTTTGTAATCAATAATAACCTAACCGGATGAGTCGAGTCGTACGTTATACTAAAATCCTTGCTCCAACTCGCCTCTGTTGCGTTTTGCTTCAGAGTCCATATATCTAGAAGATGTTTTCGTATCCTTTGATGACAAAAGGACAAATTCCCTCTCAATGCTTGCAGCATATAATAAAAGGAGTACTTGCAGAAAGAATCATCGAGAGGTGGCCACTGGATTAATCGAAATTCTTCATCTGCCAAGTCGAAAGCCACGGTTATCATGTTGACGTGATCAATCCAGTGAAGAGATCCATTTACAAAGATTCCCAGCGGACTTGATTAAACAAATAGTAGGATGTTCTACCTATGGTTCTCCACCCATCGCCACTGCCGATTGTGTATACCTGGACCTCTCCGATTTCGTATTTGTCCGAATTGGGGTAGTAGATCCTAACAACTTTGTATTGATAATTAGTCACTGAATGTACGTATCCAAACCCAAAGGCGGCGACATAATCTTCTTCATGTAAGGTGTATTCAGGAAGATTGACATATTCCCCAGTGGTGGGATTGCATATGTGAATAGGATCAGGACTTCCATTTTGATATTTGATGAGACAAATCAGACCATTATACGAACCAACTATCACATCAATGGCGACTCTGTAAGGATAGCTGATGCTGGTTGTTTGAAGTGTCTTGTAAGAGAAATTCTCATTGATATTCATCTCATCATTATACTTGTCCACATAATAAAGCCGCGCTATCTATTGTTGTATCTTTTTCATCCTTTTGAAAGCAGAACCCGTTGAAGAAGAAGAAGCATCACCAGAACTAACAAGTTGAAGTAATTGGCGCTCATGGTGCATCTTAGCAAATTGATCCCATCGACGGCTGAGTAGATTTAGGAACCTTTTGGAAACTAATTTACAATCTAAAACAGATTCAACTGGTAGTCGAGAAAGTATGTCTACTACGACATCTGACGGAAGGCACTCCATGGTTATTACTCCTTGCGTCACAAAAAGAACACAATGCAACAGAGAATGGTATTTCTAAAGGCTTTAAGGGGTATTTAAACAGTGCTCACTACTTCTAAAAATAAGAACTTGTTTTTCTTTTTTTCTTTTCCTGATCAAACTTCTAATAACTAACTTATTCATAATCAGAAAGCCTCTAGGACTAGGAAAGTACCATACAATTTGGACTCCCCATACCTCCTAATTAACACTGAGTATTAATTAGGAGGTATGGGGAGTTCTAAGTATGGTAGAGATATGAAAGAAGAAGGTAAAGTAGATTCTGATACTGGCAAGAACTTGAGTAGGAGTGGAGGTGTTTATATCCTCAATATAAGTTGGCTAGAATGATGAAAGATGTGGGAGATAAGAGTAGCCCTGAATACCAGAGGCTGACATTGGACGCGTTGCGTAAATCTATCAATGGACTTGTGAATAACGTGAAGGCGACTAATATTAAAAACATAATACCTGAGCTGTTTGCTGACAATCTTATAAGGGGAAGAGGTTTGTTCTGTAGATCATGTATCAAGTCTCAAATGGCTTCTCCGGGTTTTTGTGATGTTTTCGCAGCATTGTCTGCCGTGGATAACACCAAATTTCCTGAAGTGGGTGAATTGCTTTTGAGAAGGATTGTGTTACAGTTAAAAAGAGCTTACAAGAGGAATGATAAGCCACAGTTACTTGCTGCAACGAAATTTATAGCGCATCTTGTTAACCAGCAAGTTGCTCATGAGATTATTGCTTTGGAGCTTCTCACAGTACTACTGGGAAAACCCACGGATGACAGTGTTGAAGTTGTGGTCGGTTTTGTTACAGAATGTGGTTCGCTTCTTCAGGATCTTACACCTAAGGGTCTCCATGGTATCTTTGAACGGTTTCGCGAAAATACTTCATGAAGGAGGTATAGACAAAAGGGTTCAGTTTTTGATTGAAAATCTCTTTGCCATTGTAAAAGCAAAATTTCAGGGACACCCCGCTGTAAGGCGTGAGTTGGACCTTGTGGAACAAGAAGATCAAGTTACTCACGAGTTATCCCTTGAGGATGAGATAGATCCAGACAATTGTTTAGACATTTACAAGGTGGATGCACAATTTGTGGAAAATGAAAAGCGATATGATGATCTAAAGCGCAGCATACTTGGTGATTATGAGTCATCTGGAGATGAAGAAGAAGGCTGTGATGCAGCCTCCAGTAGCGAGGACGATGATGAAGAGTCTGACGAGGACTGGAAGTAAGTGAATATAGAGGATGAAACAGAGACGAATGTTGTGAATTTAAGGAGGACAATATATCTTACTATTATGTCAAGTGTAGACTTTGAGGAAGCTGGCCATGAATTACTAAAAACTAAGCTTGAGCCAGATCAAGAGATGGAGCTGTGCATAATGCTGTTGGAGTGTTGTAGTCAGGAAAGAACCTATCTTCGGTATTTCGGTATTACGGTCTCTTAGGGCAGCGGTTGTGTATAATCAACAAAATCCATCAGGAGAATTTTGAAAAGTGTTTTTCCCAACAATATTCAATGATACATAGGCTCGAAACTAATAAGTTGCAGAACATCGCCAAGTTTTTTGCACATTTTCTTGCTACAGATGCTTTACATTGGCATGTTTTGGCTTATGTTCGCTTGACAGAGGAGGATACAACTTCATCTTCACGCATCTTCATAAAAATTCTACTCCAGGAATTGTCTGAGCACCTTGGTATCAATTTGTTGAATGAGCGGATAATCTTACAAACACAAGATTCTCTATTAACTTCTTTACTTCAATAGGGCTTGGTGGTATCATAGAGAACTTGCGTGAATACCTGAAAAATATGCCTATTTTAGCATTATGCAACAACAGAAACAAAGTGCAGAATTTGAAGGAAAATCTGGAACTTCAAGCTCCAATTTAGAATCAGAATCGGAGTCGTTAAGTTCTCAGAGCAAAAGGGATACGAAACAGCGCCGCGGCAAGAGGCGAAGGAGGGATTAAAAGAAGGTGTGCAATTTACACGCCTGGCAGGCTCATAATCAACCTTAGTTTTCTCCAATGTCCCATTTTTTTCATCTTGTGACTTGCTCTATTCAATCGAATGATTGTGTGACTAAGGGAAACTGCAGCGGTCGACCAGACCAAAGAGTAAAGACCAGGATTGCTCTTTGGTCCGGTTTTTTGAGCCGCAACGGGCGAGTGAATATGGTATTTGGTCCAGATTTTCAACAATATCCGACCAAGTTTTATCGAGCAACTGGACCAAACATATATATAGTCTGACGCTTTTGTAAGACAGCGTTTCCCCAAAACACCATTGTACGAGGACGTTTATAAACACAAACGTCTCTACTGAAAGACGTCTAGCAAAACGTTCAGTTAGAACAGCGTTTTTGTAACGTTGTATTAAAACAACGTAATTTGAACAAACGCAAGCTAGAAGAGCGTGTGGGTTGAACGTTCCTTTGGTAGAGCGTTAATTGTCAAAACGCTACTGTAAATAGACGTTTATATACTCACTCTCACTAAAAGAAGCGTTAAAATAGTAAACGCTCTCTCAGAAGAGCGTGTTGGTTATAGACGCTCTTCTAGGGGAGCGTTTTGTTGAGACGCTCTCCCAACATAGCGTGTCGATGTGGCCGTTAATCAGTGGCCGTTAATTAATAGCCGTTGTGAATGTGACCGTTATTTTCTCTTCAACGTCTATTTTTTTTTGGCAAAATTTTATTGCTGCAACGGTTTGATTTTGGTATTATATATAGAGGATGTTTTGATGTTTAATGTACAACCACCATTCATACCGCATTTGAGAACTTCATACAAGAAAGTCAAGTTTCTTCTGAATTTTTTTGGTCTTTCATTAACAGTTTTTCTCAGTAACAAAAATGTCACTAAAACCAAGAGGTCCAAATTTTACTACTAATGAAGATATAACAATGTGTAGGATTCATTTATCAATATCTCAAGACCCTAGTGTTGCTACTGATCAATCGGAAGAAAGATTATGGTCTCGCATCAAAGCCGGGATGAAAGAAGTTATAACTTCAATGGCCGAACGCAGTTGGACCTCCATTCAAAAACGCTTTCAAGAAATAAGTAAAGATTTGGCGCTTTACTCTGCAAAAGAGGCAGAAGTGGAACGTGAACACCGTACCGACTGGGGTCCAGAAACACAGGTAAGTAAACCTGTTTTTGTAAGCACTTCATTGTTCAAGTTTTGAAATGGATTGTGATGTATTAATGTTTTTCTAAACAACAACAGACATAGGAAGTAAGGCGGCTATTCAGGGAAGCTAATGGTGATAAACCATTTAAGCACGATGAGTGCTACGCAATTATGATAGAAAATATCAAATATTCCCGTCGTTCGACAGAAATATTTGATTCATCGCAAGATGAAGAAGATTCTGACAATAGCGCTGAAGACCTAGAAAGACCTTCACCAAGCCGAGGTCAATGGAGTGGATATGAAGAAACAGGAGATATTCCAAACACGTATCCGCGCCCTATGGGGGAAAAACAGGCTAAACAACTGAAGCAAAATGCACGAGCAAAATCCAGTGCCCAAGCAGAATTCTTGGAAATAATAATTAATAACCAAAAAAACTTCAACAACAGTTATTCGGAAAGTGCTAAAAGTAAGATTGATCAAAGAGATGCCGAGCTAGCATCAAAAGAAGAGCATCGCCTAATGAAAGAGGAATATCGAATAATGATGACGGACGTCTCCAAATTGGATGACGAAACAAAAGAGTGGGTTAAAATTAGGGAAGCAGAGATTTTACGAAAAAAAAGAGAATCTTGTATTACCTAAAACACTGAGCAACCAATATTATTTTCCTTCTAATTAATGAAAACCATTACTTTCATATTTGTTGTCTACACATAAGCATCGAAAAAAATCAATTACTAACAGTTAAAGATATCTCATTTTCACCTGAGTCGTGGTTGAACTTAGCACGTGCAACATGCCTTTAAACCACTAAGTGCCCTTAGCGCCGAGTTGTGTCTCGGGAGGGTTTACAAGAGATATACCCACAAAACCAATTTTTTGAATTAGTCGTTTTTCAAACATCACCAATATTCGACCATAAATGTTCGTTCAAGTCATTTCGTAATCGAATGTGCGTTTGTTTGCTATGGACTGCTTGTCGCCGTTGGTGAGTTGACATCCTTGAAAGTGCATCAATTTGTTGTCGTGATATAGTTACTGGTGCAGCGTAGCGCCCTTGATCATAATCATGTGGCCAAACACCTGGTAGACGTTCATCCTCCACAATCATATTATGGAGAATAATTACTGTTTTCATGATATATGCAAGTGCGTCCGGATTCCACATTCTAGCCGGTTGTTTAACGATGCCAAATTAGTTTTGCAGTACACCAAAGTCTCTTTCCACATCTTAAAGCACCCTCTTGCATAGATGAGAATTTCCGCTTCTTAAGTGTATCTGGATGCTTGATCGACATGATTATGGTTGTTATCTCTGGGTATATCCCATCGCCAAGATAATACCCCATATCGTAATGGTTGCCGTTCACCACGTAGTCCACTGGGGGTGCCTTACCTTTGATAATGTTTTCGAAAACAGGAGACCGGTTCAGAACATTTATATCGTTGTTTGAACCGGGCATACCAAAAAAGGCATGCCAAAACCATAGATCTTGTGAAACCACGGCCTCCAAGATGATACTTTCATCTTCTTTGTATGCGGTGTACGCACCTGATTCGGCCGTTGGGCATCTATCCCATTTCCAATGTATACAATCTATACTTCCTAGCATTCCAGGAAATCCCCTTGCCTGGTTCTGAGTAAGCAATAGTTGAACATCTGCAGGAGTTGGGTACGCAAATACTGATCCCCATATAGCTGCACAATCGTCAGGCGAAAATTACGAGTTGCTAGCAACACCGTAGATTCCCCAATCCGTAAATACTCATCGACTGCATCTGTCGCACAATCGTAAGCTAACATTCTAATTGCTGCAGTAATATTAACGTGTGGTGTTAATCCGAGTCTGCCGGCAGCATCCCTTTTCTGAACAAAATAAGGGTTAAGTCCCACCACATCCCGCAAGATACGGTTGAACAATTGTCTGCGGATTCTGAATCTTCTCCGGAAAACAATAGGACCAAAAGTTGGGTTTCTTGAAAAGTAATCTGTCCATAGTTTCCTTGCTCCCTCATCCCGCTTTCGGTCAATTTCGATTCGAGTATTTGACCGGTCTATATTAGAAGCGAACAATCCAAAAGTAAGTGCTTGTTCATTTTGGATAACTGCAAATGAATTTTCTTCTGATGAGGACGTCGGGTTAGTACTATCATCATCGGATGTGGAAGATATGAGTAAATGATTGTGAGGAATATAAGAAGAGGAAGAGGAAAAACCATGATACATATTGTTATTCTGATTTCCTGCCATTGGTTGATGAGGTTTCTAGTTATGGTAGAGGAGGTTTGTAGTTATGGTTGAGGATGTTTGTATTTTTGGTTGAGGATGATTGTAGTTTGGTTGTGGTTTCAATGGAGTATTTGGTATTTATAACATGGGAATTCAAATAAGTTTTTATGATTTTTCGGTTGAGTAGACAATACAAGCCAATAATAAAAGCCACAAAAAAGCTAAGACAAGACCTAACAACAAAAAGATGACAAATCCATTGTTGTGATATTATCGAGAGATAAGAACTGCTCGTTACTCTTGAGTAGACAATACACGCAGTCAATTAACTCCAACATGAATGCTATGGGAGTAGAAGAAAAAGCTGACAAATCATGTCAATGAAATTATCTAGATATAAGTTGTGTTAGTTTGAGTGGAAAATACAACCTACAAACCCATCCAACATGAATGCTACGACAAGACCTAACAACAAAAAGATAACAAATCCATTGTTGTGATATTATCGAGAGATAAGAAGTGCTCTTTACTCTTGAGTAGAAAATACAAGCAGGCAATTAACTCCCATTGTTGTGATATTATCCATTGTTGTTTTATCCATGCAACCAGTTCATGAACTCCAAAACGTAAATGGAAATAACTCGTTGTTTTCTCAAACGTTTTTTAATGTGGTGCAAACAAGTTTGTTTGTTTGGTTGTTCGAAGATATGAGAATGCTATTGATCGTTCCGTTCGTTTAAACCCGAAGTAACTTTTTTAGTAACATCAATTTATTGAATTATACAAGGCATACATTAAAGCGAAGTAAAAGAAATATTAAAAATCACTAGATTTTACTTAATCACTTAAGTAAACCTATTATGAAACCTTAAGGATTGGCTTGTAGGACGTCGTGGATGACGTGGTTCACTTCTTGGGAGAATAATCAACACAAAGGGATTGAATTCTTCCATGACCCTTAAGATCTCGAAATGAGGTTTGTACCTGAATTCAAAACGTTTCCATCTTATCCATTCCTCTAGAGATCTAGAAACAACTTCATCGTCAGTTTCATTCCTAAGACGAAATTCATTCACCTTGGCAGTTAAAGAAGAAAATTCATGTACTTCCTTTGTTATTTGAACATATCGACAAAAAAGGCCGGCTCTATTCCTGTTGTTGGGATTTCCGGTTTCGTTAGAAAAGTTAGCATGTGTATCTTCTAACCATTGCATGCTCATTACACCATTCATCCGACGTTCATGGCCTCTAGCTGGATAATGCAATACAATGTTTCGACATATTGCTAAATCTTCCTCTAGTGTAAAATTCTCTGCATTGAGGCTAAAATTTTCGTAACCCGCCATTAAATGAAAACCCGAGATTACAAATTTCTTCTGAAATGTTAGAATGGGGGATTTGGAATGAGAATGAATGATATAATAGGTCATGTATTTATAGTTAGATTGGGAATGAGAATGGTGGATTTGTTCAACGGTAACAATCCATAACGGTAAGAAAACGGTAAGAAATATAAAAAGCTATTATTTTATTTTAATTTTCAAAATTAATTGTATGGTGACACGGTAGTATCCACATTAATTGAGGAGTCATTAATATTGTTTATAGATAGAGAAAAAAGTCAGGTTGGATTTACTAAACAATAAAGGAGTTAATAAAATGTTATAGATAAAGTGAAATGTAAGGTTGGATTTGCATACTAATAAAGGAGTCAATAAAGTAGTCATTTAAATGCATATTGGAATGAGTAAGAAATAAAGAAGGATGATTATCAACTAGTGTCTTGGTCCCCACGAGAGGAGAGAGGGGGCATAAACGGAGGCATCGATGAAGAAGGACCATGACCCCCGGTATTCCACATTTGCGGTGGGAGAGTTGAAGAAAAATTTCCAAAACCAAGTGGTGGATTTTGTAAACGAGCATGCGACAGTTGTAACTGCAAATTGGTGATTTCATTCTTATATTCCTGCAAGTCTTCCATCCTTTCCCTCGATTGTGTCAAATGAAAGTTTCTGAACTCTTGGGTAAAGTCAGCATTATCTTGCGCAAACGCATAACATTCACCCTGTTATAGACAAGAGGTCAAAGTGAGCTTCTCAACCCGTAAATTCAGAAACTAAACAACAAAGATATTAGAAATAAACTTACGTATGACCGATTATGTATAGGCGGGAGGGGCACATGTTCAGCGGGTTGCTTGATGGTTTCTTTAACTAAGCCACCCAAACTGTCGTATGTATCCACATCCCAGTCTACGAGTTTGCAAAACTTGTTAGATTTAGTAACATGGCGCCAAAACTCCAAATACCGATCATATGTAACCTCTCCTTGGAGGTACTCAGTTACATCGACCTCAGAGGTTTCCTTAAGTCGGGTAGCGTCGTCATCAGAGATGTCGCTAACTCGACCTGAGGGGTTACTCGGAATGCGGTAGCCATCATTGTTTTGGTGCCATAACCGATCACCGAGGTATACGTTATGCTGTTAAAAGTATGATTATCGACAATTAACTATTACAATAAAACATGAAATAAATAAAATATCACATGAAAATAAATTAACTACCTACGATTCCATTCCAAGTAAATACAACGCGCCTATATGAGAGAACCACCGCTGTCGTGATTATGTCATTCTGTATAAGTGGGATTGCGGTCCGCCAGGGGTGCCATGTCACATCGTCGGCAGTCATTGCATTCAGAAGACACCGTGAACGCACAATATCATTACTCTTTTTCGTGTACTCTTCCACCTAGAACATCTAGGCCAAACAGTTACTGTGGAGGTGGGTTGTGAGGTCGACGTATGCCGAGATATTCGTAACCCCAAAACTTTAATTTGTTCAAAACCAAATAAAATGAATAAGTTACCACCAAATAGACATTTAAAATAATAATAATATATTTACTAATTTACCTCTAATATCTGACAGGGTCCGGTTAGTGATTTCTGTCCCCTACCGGCTGCGCCAAGTGCGGAATATAGTTTTGAAAAACAAGCACCACCCCAGTCGTAAGTTCCAATTAGTTTTGGATCCTCAAATGCCGCTAACCATCCGGCATCGACATAGTTCCTTGCATTGGAGAAAAAGAATTGTCCTAGAACATACATCCAAAACGCTTTTGCAACTCTCTCAGCTTTGGTAGCATCATGTTGCGCCCCTTTCAAATAATCCTCTGTAAAGTATGACCCCAAAAATGCCACCGTCGGTGCATCACAGACCACTGAATTGAAAGATTGTTAGTTACACAATAGTTGTTGTCTTTGAGCTCTGTAAAAGTATTCTGCTGGACATATTGAAAGGTGTACTTATCCTCATCGTATGGAATTTGGCCGCCAATACCAATACTGAGACCGATCAACATCATCAAGTCCAGAGGTGTAAACCCCATTTCACCAAATGAGAAGTGAAAAGTGTTCGTCGTGTCCCAGAAACGCTCGACGATGTAATCAATCATGGCATGTGACGAGTCACCAGCATCCATTGCCAAAAATCTGTCCCATCCAGCCATTTCAATAATAAATTTCGCTGAGCAGAATTTCGATATACTTTTATATGCCATCATAACCGATTTAAGAGACCCCCGATGCATGTACTTCGTCTTTGGGTCTGCCCTAAAAGTCATATCGCTGCTAACGTGACCTCTATCATCTTCCACCATACTCTAAGTTTCCAACCCTGTAACATCATCCGTTTCTTCACCAACACGACCTCCTTGTGCATCGTTGGTTGATTTGGCTTTCTTGCCCCTTTTTTTCCCACCGAGCAATCGCGATGCGGATTTCCTCAACATCTAACCATAACCAACAGTTAACAACAAAACAAAAAAATTATTTTCACGTTTAAAATATACTCACGTTTAAAATTATTTTCACGTTACCAACATCTAACCATAACCCAAAAATTATTTTCACGTTTAAAAATTGAACATTCAAAAAACAATTACTGCATTAAAAAATCAAATGTATAGACCATGTAAAATCAACCAACATACACCAAATCATGATTCAAAAACTAACTCCCCTGTAATCAAACCATAAATTTAAAATGAAACAAACTAACAACTATAATTAACAAATAATTTAATCAACATATATTATTTTTACATGCACAATTACAATTCTCAAATGTCATAAATGATTAAGTAGAATTACAAACAGTACAAAACTAAAAAGTAACCAAATCAACACCTCTAATTAACAATACTATAATTAATAATAATATAATTAACAATAATATAGTAAATTGTAAATTTCATTATTCTCCACAAATTACAACCCAAAAACCCTAAATTAATTCAAATCCTAAAATTTCAATTTATTATTTTAAAACCCTAAAACTAACAAGAATCATTTAATCTTCAACCATGTATACTAAATTTAATATTCATCCTAAAACTAAAAAGAATAATTTAATCTTTAAAGAATATATACTAAATCTTATATTCATTAAAATCAAAATAGATTAAAAATTAAAATAGCAATTTTTTTAAAATAGCAATTAAAAATGGTGAGATTCTTACTGTTTTTAGAGTCGGAAGTAAGGGATCGACGAACAAAACGTCCTGCTATGATAACGTGCTGAGGTGGTGACTAGGATTCTCGTATCTACCGGCAATTGATTCCGTCTAATGAAGGCAACAAAAGAAATAGAAGGAAAGAAGATTGTGCGGCGGCTTCTTTTGTGTTGTTGTAGAAGAAGGAAATGTGCGTTTTTTATAGTGGGAACAATGCCAACACGTATAGAAAACCCTAGCTAAAATCACGATACGTAACTCTTTTGACCGAATTTGTGCTGACCTATCTTCACGCTGTTGTAGCATAACGTGTCGGAAAACTAATGCTCTGGTAGAGCGACGTTTGCAAATGAATGCTCTAGTAGAGCGACGTTAAGGCTTCCAAACGCTCTTCTATGGGGGCGTTTTCGGCTGAAATGCTGTTTTAGAGTAGCGTCTCGGTTTAGACGCTACTTTACTGGGACGTTTTTCTTTGATTGGTATCAAAACGCTTCAGTAGAGTAACGTTTAGATATACGCTTTAGTAGAGTAACGTTTGAGTACGTAACGCTACATTACAGGAGCGTATGTTCAAAACGCTACATTACAGGAACGTCAAAAACATAACGCTTGTGTAGTTGAACGTCTGTGTAACCAAACGTTATTGTAGTGTAGCGTTTGTTAGCTAACGCTTATTTAGAACAGCGTAATATCATATTTAGTCAGGTTTCCGTTGTGTTTTTTTTTACACGAGCAAACTGATTTGCTCTTTACTCGATGGTCTGCCCCAACCGCTGTCGTTTCCCTAAAGTATATTAAAATATGTACCAGATTGATTGTTCTTTGACCAGCCAAATCTCAAAGATGGGCATTTCAATAATACTTAATTTGACTGTCAGTACTGGTATATCCATTCGATCCTAATTAATAACAGCAATATTGGGTTGTGGCAGTACGCTTATGGGCTGTGGCAGTACGTTTATGGTGCAGCATAGCACACTAAAATTTGAGCATTGCACTGACCTAGTGCATCACGGTAGCTTTGTATGATGGGCTGTGTCGGGCTGTTCGTCACACTGATATAACACCACACGTGATATAGATAATCACGAAACACAACACGTTACAAAATATATAAATCACTATATAATACGGTACAAAGTACAATACATCATATTTTATATATATTATAAAAAGGGTTTTTTATTTTTTTAAGAGAAGGTATTATAAACTAAAAATATTAGCAAAGACATATGATAGCGAGCATCAAGTTTTTTCTTTCCCTAATACTTTGAGCTTTTAATTTATCTGTTTTTAAAATCTCTAAAATAAAACTACGGGATAACCAGTGAAACTGCAGATTGCATTTACATTTGAATTTGCCAATGCATAAGTTGCCTGATTAGCTTCCTTGTAACAAGCATTTACTATAAGCTCCACTAGATTTGTGCTCGTACTACGTAATAGGAATAATTTATCGCACCTTTTTGAATTTGTTACGTTTGAAAATTGCTCGTATCTTTTTGTAATACTCTCTAACTAAATTCTTATGATTTCATTATGAGGAATTCCATAATTTTCCAAAGCTAACCTCACAGAATATTGTTCTTTAGTTAGAGATTGAGTCTAAGTTCCGAAAGAATGTTTTAAGATTAATTTTATCCCGTACAAATAAAAGGATAATTAAAATGAAACAAATAACGATGACGAAATTGATAGTTACCCATACCCGTATCTGTTGGATTCACCTCTTTTACAAAATAAAAAGTATATTTAAAATGAAACAAATAACGATGATGGAATTGATAGTTACACGTACCCGTATGTGTTGGATTCACCTCATTTGTAAATTTTGGTTAGTTAGAAATCACAATGAACATATATTTAGTTTTTTTTATCTTATTTAAGAATATAAATTTAACGGTAGCCGTTTATTAAAGATGATTTAACGTAGATCGTCGATTTGCGGTGTTGTCCAGCCAGCCACTGTAGGTGAGATTGACCCGGTACAGTTAAGTATTGGGTATAAAGAAGTATAATAATTTTAAAACAAAATAGCCAATAGGAGAATGGGTTTCTTTAACCCCTAAATATTTGCACCAATCAAATTATGCCAACTGTCCTTACCAAAACTTTCGTTTCACAAAAACCACAAAAGTCTTATTTCGGCCAATAGGAAGTAAGGGTTTTTTTACCGATCAACGTGGAAGCTTTATTTGTCTAGGCCTTTAAGTCTTTAGATGTTCTCTCTTTGAAAGGCCTTACAATTAGAGGTGTAAAACGGGCCGGCAGAGCCCATTAAGAGGCGAACCCGCTGTGCTACGTGCGGTGTTGTGCCATGCCAGAGATTAGACATGTCGTATTGTATTTTGCTTGAGGATGTGCTATGTCATGTTGTGTTGTTCCTGACACATTTATTTTATATTTATCAAAGTTGATATTTTCCGGATATTTAGATATTACATGTGTTGTTATAGAAATAACTCAACATAACAAAGATAAAATATCAAAAATTGGTTAGAATAAACACTCTATTATAAAATATACACAAAATATGTTTATTATACCATATTGTGTAGTGCATTATATATGTTATGACGTGTTTTCTTAGCGTGTTGTGTTGTACCACGTATTTATACATGCCACTCTACTGATTAGTCTGGCCCAGCACAGCACATGAAGCTACCGTGCTAGACTAACTCATGTGCGGAAATAAGATGTGCTCGTGCTAGCACGATACAATTTACACCTCTACTTACAATGATCTCTAATGTCTTCAATTCTAGTCATGGCCTTCCGGTCCAAAAATGGGTTCCATCTTAGCTGCTTTGAAGGTTACTTGCTTAGTTAGGTGTTTTTTCCTTATGTTTTAATAACAAATGTACTCGTCGTTGTCAATAATTCTTTACTGATAAAAAAAAACAATATATTAACTAATTTTTATATTTTTCTCTAAATTTCATGATAATTAAGAAGAATTAAAAACTAGAAAATAAAAAAAATTATATTAAATTTATTAGGATATACACCCCTCGTCCTTATTTAGATCAAGGTTTATCACATTTTACAAGCCTCATATTAAACGAAGGTTTTAATACTTTTTCCTAAATTTTTTTGATTTATTTCTATCTTAATATTATACACAAACTTAGGAAATAGTGTAAGATTAAAATTTAAAGTGGTATTTTTAAAATCTTTATTTAAAAAATATTTTTTAACTAAAATAATTTTACAACTCTATATTAAAGACTGGAACTGAAAAACTATGAGCAACAAATTAAGGGCATTTTTAGAAAGTTTTTAGCCTTTCTATTTTTTTTTAAATTTTTGTAAAAACAACTTTCTTTTCATCTAAACAGGGACAACCGAGCATGTTTAAAGGTACATGTGAAAAAAATATCAATATCCTTATTTATTTATTTTTCAAAATTCTCATCTAGCAAGTAATCTGGGCGAAGGGAATATAACACTATAACTTTTCTACTTTGTATCGGTCCCTATCCATATATAGCAACCGATACAAACTCTTAAAGAAAAACCGCGGAAAAGGTGTTTGGTAAAACGATTTTTCGTAAACAGAAAAGTGAAAGACGTCAAAATCCCGTTTTCTTTATTTTTTTTATTTTTCTCTCAATACGCATCTGAAGTGGTTCTTTCTCTACAAGCAAAAGGTATGTTCTTCTCTTCCAACCTTCTCCTCTCTCAGTCAATTTGATCAAAAAATCCTGATTAGAGTGATTCTTATCTATGGATGATTAGTGATTATCTTATTATTATTGATTAAGAATTTAGGTCGGATATATATGGATGCCCTTATTCTCTTTGGGAAAATCTCTGTTTGAAATTTACTGAGAATTTTTCAAAAAAATTAAATAAACTATGCTCATAAGTGATTTCTAGGGTTTGAATTCGATCTAAACATATACAATATGCAGTACCAATTGTTAAAAATGTTGGAGCACCTCTGCCCCATTGCAGGTCCTGTTTAGGGATTTATCTCCCTTTTTGCTCAAAAGGAGAATTGATGATTAGCATGGTACATTGCAACAAGTATTGCATTGCATTTTGTTATGTGTGTGAAATTGGTTGCATAGGGGAAGTCTTTTGATTGTTAAAAACACTGCCTTAGTTACTGCTTAGGGAGAAATGATTAGAAAATAAGAAACCTCGTGAAATCGTAACATACAGTACTCTATGAGCGTGTTTGCTGCTTGTTAGTGTAGTTGAACATACAAGTTTTTTCTTTTGGGATTGCTCTTAACGTCATATTTATTTGTAGATTTCTAGGTATTTTGGCTTTTCAGTTACTAGCAGTGCTGGAAATGCTATTGTTATTCAAGACGAAGATATAGTAATATGTGAAATACTAGGTAGACTCCCTGTTAAGTCACTTATAGTTAATGGTTATAGTTGTTCACAAAGCATGCTATAAAAGGTTCTCTTTCAATTGCCAGGTAAACCAAGTTCGATTTTACTGCTGGATCTGGATAGATTAATATTTCTGTTTGCTAATTCCTTAAACAGGCCGTTGTGTCTATGCTTTCTATGTTGGCAATTAATCTTTTCATGTACCATAATTTGTTCTATTGATTTTCCTTATATCTTATGTGTTAGCCTTATACGTTAGCGTCTTGGCAGGCCTTTCGAGTTGTATTCTTCTCCTTCTTTGACTTGCTCATTTCCTCCCCAAGAACCTCATTATACACTTCTGGCTGACTCAAATTACAGATCTCTAGTTTGAGATCTCTTATCGGTACCCTCTTTCGTTATCCCTTGATCTGCTGGGATTTTTAAAGATTTGTTTTGTAAATATTTTGGGTTCCTTGATGCCATCTTAAGTTTCTGCTGATCAATAACAGGTCTGAGGACACCTAAGAGATGGATGAGCAGCATCAACAAAAGGAAACGAATAAATATAGTATAATCATCCCCACTTACAACGAACGCCTCAATGTCGCTCTCATCATCTATCTCGTCTTCAAGCATCTCAAGTACACACTTTCAAAACTCTATCATTTTTTATTTATTTTTTTGGTTGATTTTTTATTTGAATAAATAGTATTAAAAGATAAAATATTTGAACCAGTTGGTGAATGATTTTTCCTAAAAGGATGCCCTATTTATTTCCTTGCATATATACAAATATATTTAGCTATAGAGATACCTTAAAGGGACAGCTACTTTATAGGAAACTGAGAAGGGTCACTATGGATTTATATGACACTGACGTTGTAATGGTGACATACGTTTCTGATTTATTCAGGGATATTGATTTTGAGATAATTGTTGTGGATGATGGAAGTCCTGATGGGACTCAAGATATTGTCAAACAGTTGCAAAAAGTGTATGGAGAAGACCGCATTGTATGTATTCTGGAAAATGATCTAGAATCATATTCTAGCTCTTTTGTATGTATTGTCTTTTTAGGTGTTGTTATGCTTCAGATAGCTTACTGATACTTGTCTTTTCGTAGTTCAGCTATTAAGAGCTAGACCGAGGAAGCTTGGTTTAGGTACGTATTTCTTCTTTTCTGTGTGATGTACAAATTCTGACATAGATTGTGATATAAGTATAATTTCAGGTACTGCTTACATTCATGGGTTGAAACATGCATCTGGTAATTTTGTTGTAATCATGGATGCTGATTTATCTCATCATGTAAGTTCTTATTGTGATTTTGACTAATTGTTCGTTACTTGAATCCTTATTTATTCTAATTTACTTTGACTCTTACTTTGCAGCCGAAGTATTTGCCAAAGTTCATCAGGTAAAAACTCCTCATGAATCTGCTTTCCTTTAGCTTAAAGTCAAATGTTCAGCTAATGCAAATCCTCTTAATCCTACATTAGCGACTTCTCTAGGAATCTAAATGCATTTTAATGAATCACATGCTTTAGGAAACAAGCGGAGACTGGTGCCAGCATTGTTACTGGGACTCGATATGTTAATGGTGGTGGTGTACATGGATGGAACCTTATGCGTAAACTGACAAGTAGGGGAGCCAATGTACTTGCTCAAACATTTCTATGGCCTGGAGTCTCAGATTTAACTGGGTCTTTCAGGTACACATCCTGTTGCTAACATAACCTTTTTTCATTCTTACTTTAGCGCTCAAAGTCTAATATTTCTTTTGTGTCTTCAAGGCTCTACAAAAGATCTGTCCTTGAGGATGTTATTAATTCCTGCGTCAGCAAGGGATATGTCTTTCAGATGGAAATGATTGTACGAGCTTCCAGAAAAGGCTACCATATTGAAGAGGTATATCTCTAGTAATGACCTCTAGAATCTAGTGTGGGCACATTAGACTTAGGAATTTAAGTTAACATTAAAAACCATCATTTGCGTATAAACCATCATAACAATTCCAGATATGCATAGTAACTTGAGAAATTTTAGGAAAAACTGTACATTGTGGGACACTTTAAAATGACAGGGCTATTGTTTGTTTTTTGGTTCATGAGTCGCTTAATAGATTGTGCAGAAATTTGTAGACATGTACAAGTCGTGGCAATTGTTCTGCTTGGACTAATTATTTTCGTGTGACTTGGTATCCATGTAAATAACCAGTCAACATAACCGAAAACAGTTAGCATTTGCATGGTGTTACCAAGATACAACAAAGAGAGAAATAGGACTTATATTCTGGTGTTTCAAATTATGTCTAAGACAGTCCCCTTCTTGCAGATGTGTGTACTATTCTCCATGCTATGTTTCATTCTTGTTTTTTAGCTGCTCAGGTTTTTTATTTTAGCAGTCTATTATCGCTATCAATATCTGTCTTCAGGTACCCATAACGTTTGTTGATAGAGTATATGGGAGTTCAAAGCTGGGAGGATCAGAAATAGTTGAATACCTAAAAGGTCTTGTTTATTTATTAGTCACAACATAAATGTTGAGCACAAAGACTGTCCAACCTCTCCCATTTATGTTCTTTACTCGTAGCATTGTCTGGTTACTTTCTTTAGAGAAATTTTTACTCATTTTCTGAGTTGCACCCGGCTTTTTCTTGTTTTTTTCATATAATCTTTCCATAGTATAAATGTGTTTATTGTACTGAAAATTTTGTAGAGAACATAATATCAAATTCTGTAATTAAGTCTTCATAAGAGTTCATGATTACTGGAAAACTCTTGCTCATATGCATACATGGCAATACATACTATTACTAATGAAGGAACTGAATCGGCAGGAACATGGCCCAATGTTGTGGATGCTGGCAAACTATTTAGGATCTACTTTTTTTTGTATGTAAATTGCTGGGCTACCTTCTTTTTTTTTGTGATTAGATTTCCTCCTGGTATGCAAGTCACGGTGTTGTTTTATTTTACAGGGAAACTTTAATTTTTTGTTGGTTTTAGTCAGTGATACTGCAGATCAGTGAGTACCAAAACTACACCATATCCTGATATGGCAAACCATATCAATGAAATTTGTTGATTCCACCAACCGACAGTAGAAAAAGATAACCAATACAAAAAGCAATAAGAACAAGAGAATGATTAAGCCATCACTTATTATTATCATTACATGATGAATCATGATTACCACTGCCGAAAGTAGAACCTTGTCTGATGTTTAGTATGACTCAGACTCTGTTGAATCATTAATCTTTGAATTTCTACATAAACACTACCCAACTACCGCACTTAGTCCAATCTCTCACTCACTTGCACAATCCCCATACACCACAAAGACACATTACCCTCGGGCCGTAGGCTATATATATAGAGAGAGAGACAAGAATGAGCTTGTCGAAACATAAGCCAAACTAGAAACCCTCTCAAACATGTCCACTAATTACTCAGGCAGCTTCTTTGTTTCCGTAGCAATCTTTCTCTTATTGTCAACCCATATCTATGTTAAAGAAGTAAATGCCGCGGGTGAATGCGGGAAGACGCCTATAAGCAATGCGGCGGTGAGCTTAAGCCCATGTCTAGAAGCAGTTAAAAGTGTCAGAGCTAAGGTTTCTCCAGCTTGTTGCTCCAGAGTTTCGGTTCTGCTAAGAAATTCCCCCAAGTGTTTATGTGCTGTTTTCTTATCACCATTAGTGAAGCAAGCTGGGATTAATCCAGCCGTAGCAATTACTATTCCGAAACGTTGCAACATCAGGAACAGACCAGCTGGGAAGAAATGTGGAAGTGAGTCGAGTTAAACATTTCCCTCGCAAATAAGCTTAAAGTTGCATTCAATTATACGCTTCCTTATATTTCTCTGATAACCAAAATTTTCTTGTTCTCTTTGACAGGGTATACTCTTCCATGAGGAACTAGCTAGAATCTCCTGCCTTCAAAGAGGATGTTATTTATGTATGTGTGTATGTATGTCTAGAAATATAAAAAGTTCTAAAAATAAAAGTTGGTACCGAGAGGTTTGGGGTTCTGAATCCCACTTGGGTCGGGGTTCGGGAAGTTTTCGTTCTTTGGCTAGTTACTTGAGCTTATAGGTAGCACATCTCTGGTATTGTACTACTGAAAGTATTTGAATTAGTGAACTATGGATTTGTAAGTGTTTGTTGTACATTGGTAGTACCATCCAATGCCCCTTTCTTCTTGAAATACTGGCTCGAGCTGCAGCTCGTGTCAATCACCTTCTACTATCAACCCGAAGTCAAGTAAAGATGGACATTGCTTCCTTATAAATTTCATGAAATAATGGACATACAGTTCAAGTTTAACTAATAACCCTTCTTATGTTGCAGTAAAAATATTTGAAAACATTTATCATATATTTGATGTCACCTTTTACATTGAAAATCAAATTACTTGAAATAAAAATAACATACTCCTCAAAGTGGGTCATCTAGAACTCTCTAAAACAAACTTATTAAATCAGATATTAAATTCCAAAAAAGTCGAGTCTTGAGTAAATAATTATCGGGTTAATCTCGAATTAACCTATTCCACTAGTCTTACTAGACAAAGACACCATATTTTCCCACTTATTAGTAACCTCTATCTGAGTTTCCATTTCTGTTTTCTTCACCAAAGTTTTTCCATTTTAACTTTCTTCTCATAGTCATCTGATATCTGCTTATTTATCCTCACAGTAAGTTTCGCGGACGTGTTATCGAGTTCTTGCGAACTTTTTATGTCCATCACAAGCCGTTCCGCTAGAGTACGCGAAAAAACTTCTCTTATCACAACACGTAAGACGGTAATGTGTTGCGCATCAGGTGGCATGGTATAAGCAGGAACAATCCACCCGAAACGTCGTAACATATCCGATATGTCAAATTCAGTGTAATGGGTATGGTCTTTTAGAGAGAATGCTACTAATGGAACTCCATTGTCCTTGGATACCATGTTGAATCGATCAATCTTTTTGAGCCCGGTTTTAAGTACTAATTGCATTTTCTCTACAGTTCTCCATGATGTTACGGTAACCCTGTATTTCATAGGCAACAAGTATGCATATAAGTTTGTGGTCTTTAATCCAAGAACCTATTTCAACAGAATTTGAACAATTTGTAGCCTTACCTCGAAACACAAGATAATATTGAGCGATAACTTGACTGGAACCTTTGGAGAAGTTGAGGGTGAAGGTGGGTTGATCAGTTCCCAAGTAGTTGATATGAAAAATGAGTTCCTCTGGCAAGTCCTCTTTTGTCCTCCAGATCGCCCAACCAATCCCGGCGTACACAAGGCCATATTTGTGACCACTGACGTTTATACTTTTCACCAAAGGCAAACGGAAATCCCATTCTAGTTCTGGGTATATGAATGGTGCAATAAATCCGCCGCTTGCTACATCTACACGTATTGGGGTATCCCATCTGCAAATGCACTTAAAAGAATTAACTTTGCGATACCGATGGGAAGTGGTCTAGACCCTGGAAACAGTTTTCAGAAAAAAGAATTTCGCAATTTTTATCAAGCAAAGAAAAACAAACATACCCACTTATCTTGTTCTTCTCAAGCAAGAGATCATTCAAGAGCTTAACATCTTCAAATTCTCCATATAAGGTTGAACCGAGGATAGCAGCTACACAGATGGTATTCTCATCCACCATTTCAACAGCTTTTGCTGGATCCATCACATAGTAACCCTCACTCAGCTTCACTTCTTTAAGCTCCACCTCGAAGTACCTTGCAAACTTCTCCCAGCAGACCTGAACATTGGCACCAGTGACAATGTTGGGTTTGTCGCAGGATTTACCCTGAGCTTGCATCTTGTCTTGACATCTCCTCTTGAATGCTAATCCAGCTAGCATTATTGCCTCTGCCGATCCAACTGTCCCGACTCCTACTTCAGCTTCAGAGTCTCCAAGTGGTGCAATGAATAGATGGGCAATAATATTCGCACAACGGATTGTTGGGCGTAATAATTAAAAATAAAGAAAAATCAAATAAATAAAATCCGTCAGGACCTATTTTTTAGAACGTTCCGGTGTAGGAGATTGCTGATCGGGGAAGAAGGACTCACATCGTTAATGATGCCCGACAATAATTTTCGGAATCCATCGATAGATCAAAGGCCGACGCGCTGTTGTATACTTGGGATGCTACACTCGCTGCTTTGAAGTGGTAGTTGGAGGACTTGCATGCTTGAACTTCATTCTGTAATATTCTTCTTGGCTGGACCGCGAAAGGTGCGAAAGAATTGATACTTAGTTCCTTAATGTAAGTGATTTGTCGAAACGGACGAGCTCCTCGTATCTCTGCAACAACAACATGGTATGCAACAAAACTTTAGAAAAACAGAGTGAGTCACGTGTTCAACACGCTCTCCTTAAGACATTAGCGCCTGGCTACACTCAAGAGTGATGCTATAGCCTCCACAGGGCGGATATCTCCAAGATAAAACACTCTACTACACCTACTACTAGCATATGTAGTAGATGCTCAATTTGAGCTTGGCAACTTCGAAAAAACCCTTAAGAAAAATCTCGAAAACTTGAGAAAGATAATAAAAAGTTATTAGTCATGTGGTCTCTCCAAAAATATGGAGAAACCTTTTTCCCTTTTTTATTATCTCAAAATAGGTTGAGAAAAACTTGTTTGTATAATAACCTAGTACAACTTAAGGGAAACTGCAACGGTTGGACAATACCAAATACCAAAGAGTAAAATTTTTTGCTCGTTTTTCATTTTTAACACAACGGTTTTGTGAGTAAATATGATCGCACGTCGTTTTAATTAGACGTCTGTTATAAAGCGCTATTGTTGACGAACGTTAGGTGACACGGACGTTTCTTTAGTGGGACGTATGTTGTTGGACGCACATTTGGGTGAGCGTTTCAAATTCTGGAACCAGACGCACTTATAAATGAGCGTTTGCATGCTCGTACGCTTCCTTAATCAAACGTATGTTTAACGTCCACACAAGGTAGCGTCTGCTATCAAAGCGTAGTCATAGGAGAACGTATGTAAATTGAGCGTTGTCGTGTGTAGACGTTTACTCACAGACGTCCTCCTAATCAAACGGCAGAATCACAAACGCTGCTTTATAAGAACGCCCATATATGAAACGTTCATTTACATGAACGTATTACTAACGCTCACTTAAACACTAAAACGCTCACTTAAGAACTAAACTAACGTCACTAGACGCTCACTTAAGAACTGCTCACTAAAACTTAATTAAGCACTAAATGGACGCTCACTTAATTAATCATGGACGCTCACTAAATTAAGCACTAAGCTAAGCATGGACGCTCACTAAGCATGGACGCTCACTAAATTAAGCACTAAATGAACGCTCACTAAGCATGGACGTTTAACTTTGCTACCTTACATGGACGTTTAACTTAATTAAGCACTAAATGGACGCTCACTAAGCACTCACTAATAAGCACATTGAACTTAATTAAGCAACGCGTCTTCTTAAATGGACGTTTGATATATAGGCGTTTTCGTAAATGGACGTCTCAACCAGACGCTCTTCTAGCTTGTGTTTCTGCTACCAGCGTTCTCCTAGTCAAGCGTTACTTCCTACGCATTCTATAATGAGCGTCTCATCAAACGCTTCTCTGCCCATGCGTCCGTGTTTCTAAACGCTTTCGTAAGGAAGCGTTTTTTGTTAACGCCCACGTACAAGAGCGTGCGAGTATATATAAGTTTTGGAGAAAAACTTCTCTGGAACAGTAGTTATACTCGCCTCAAACCCAAATTTACTCCCCCGTTGCGCTTGATTTTGGGCGACCAAAGAGTAAATTTAATCTTTACTCTTTGGTCTACTCGCCCGCTGCAGTTGCTCTAAGAAGAGGGATTTCCCAGATGTGGGACTAATAAGTTTATATAGTCTCTTAAATGTCTTAAGATTGAAAACTCCCCGATGTGGGACTAATAGGTTTTTCATTCACAAAAGAAAACAATAATTTATTTATTTTCTTAAAACCTTAAAATTCATATTTTATAAATTGTTTTACAACAATCCCCCACATGAATGAAAAACCTTATTAAAACATGAAAAACACATATATATCTTGGTAAATCAACACCCCAATCCCACGACCGTGTGTGTTGAAGTCATGCTAGCCATTCCAATGTCCTCTCCTTCACACAAAAGTGTATTGATCCCAGGGTCATACTATTGATTGCATAAATCATACTAGTATAGAGAGCTTTCATCTTTAGTTTCCCATATGTAGTGGGACTAAATGTTTCGTTCACCAAAGTGAAAAATAGCCAGTGATCCCTTAGTGACCCTTAGGTCCTAAGTATCAGTAATACCAAGACCAAAAAAAAAAAACCAATATAAAACTCATTTTCTCAAAATGAATTAAATCTCGATAAAAAACGAAAATCACATAAAACGCAGGAAATACCATTTTAGCATAGGTGTCCATGAGGTCTTGAACCTTTGTTTAGTGACAGATTTCCGGAACTACTTGCTAGAGACAGTGAACGCGATGTCTTGAACTTGTAGCGTTTGGTGTAATTCGTGATAACAACCACGCATGATATCTCCAAGGTTGCTGCCAAGCTCGTGTTGATGTGCTCATTTTGACCCTGAGCAAATATCTCGTTTCTCAGAATGCTCTAGAGAATCATCTCATATTCTCATAGGAAACGGCCCACTTCCTCATTCAGATAGGTGAGTTCTATCAAGAGTGTTACTGCTACACCCCATTTCAATCTTAAATTGAAACTATAGAACTCATTAAGACTTCTTAAAAGTCAGTCTTCACATGTAGTCACACTATCACAACAATGCACCATAGGGAGGAACAGAGAATGTAATTCTCTTGATAGTGCTTACCTCTAATTACCAAAAATTAGTTGTCTCATTGAACCTTCGTCTTGGGATCTCCAGTCAGTAAGGTTGAGTATCCTTCAGGGTAATTTTATTTCATGAGCTTAAGTCCCATCCCCCTCGATGTAATAACAAAATATCTCTCTAGATTATCCTTTCGTCAAAGGATCCACTGATTTTTGTCTTGACTTCGCTAAGTCTATAAAAATCATTTCATTAGAGAGTAGTTGTCTTACCGAATCATCCTCTTCCGAGTTTATCTATACTTTTTCATTTCTCATTACTTTAGACTCACATAGTCAATTGAGTTTCAGCAGTGGTGGCCACAGGCTTCAGTCACAGAGGAATACCCAACAAATAGTTTTAGCCATTCAACTTCTTCTCATGCTTTAATTTAAGCAAACGAACTCTGATTTCATCTCAGTCGAGTTCCTCATATCTGTTGGAGGATTTCCAACTAAATATACATCTTAAGATATTACACACATAGGCTAAGATTCTCCAAAGCCTGAAATCACAACATCTCTTAAGGTCAATGTGATATGTATCATGCACATATACAATTTAAAGTGTATCTCAAGTACTGCAAATTATTGATCAGATCATCCCACTAATTATTCTGGGATCACAAGTGTATTTTGTACACCTAATTCACGCACATTAAACGCATCGAGTTTGACAAAAACCATTTCAGTCTGAATTTCTTCTGGTTCCAATGAACTTTTAGAACATGCTTGTCTACAACAACTTAGTCTTTTAATAAATCAAAAACAACACATTTTTCTAGTGTTGTAATGCATATAAAGGCATATACAAGATACATGTACTACTTACTAGTACGGTCATTACATCTTCCTTGAAAGGTTGGTCCAATATTTATCGCATATTTGAAATTAAATATGTACCTCAAGCATCCCAATTCTATCGTCCTGTGATCCGAGCAACCCTGTAACATGCACACCTATTTTTCAAGACACATTTGACAGAAACTATATCATCAAAATTTGATTTTGGTTCTTTCTGATCCGTTAGACCACTTCAACAACATATTAGTTTTCTGTCAAACTTTAAACAACAAAAATTTGTTAGTGGTTGTAAAACACAAAACAAAGGCATGCTAAACAAATGCTACTTCAATTGATTTAGTGTAAATACACTTATCAAATTCATTTGTGTCACATCACTAGTATTCATCATCATCACATAACAACATTGCTAGGTCATTGACTTACAACTTGGTTCATGTCAAGTATATGTAGGTGTAATCAGTTTGTACCCCTAGCGCTAACCGAACCCTTAAGGTGGTTTGTCCACCTTTAACTAACCCTTTAGGTATAATTACTCAATATCCATCTAACGTAGCATACTGACAATAATGGCAAACAATTCATGATGTAGTAATTTTAGAGTCATGTGAGTATGTTCCAAGAAATCACTACTTATTCTATAATGACAATTTCACAAAGTCAAGTCTCTGTCTGACGTATTCAATCTCGTGTGAGAACCCGACCTCAGAAAACTATTGTCGAGAACTCAACGTCCTCAACAATAAAATTTATTTAATCAAATGTTGTTAGCTTTAGAATTTTCAACTTATCATGCTACAGTTCTGGTGATCATATGCAATGACTTTCTAAAGAATTCGACTCTTCATTCTCATCTTAGAACCCCCACAATTGAGGTGTACAGGGTATGACACATATAAGTCTAGGGTCTTCTATGAATCTGCTTGAGAAATCAAACAAACACTTGTTTCCATCTTGGTTTTGGATCTTCCAAGTCATTCCCGTAGGAAATTCTGGACCGATTTTTTTCTGATCCGTCGATAAAAAGATTTATTCTCTTCATAAAAAATAGGAGGTATTGTTCCTCAATTGATCAAGAGTTTTGATTTTTGGGAAGTATCACGATTATCCAATAAGGGTTTCAATTTGTTCGCATAATCACCCCCCCGACCCCCCCCCCCCACACACACACACACAATTATCAGGATTTCTCAACATAAGAAACAACAAGTATGTGTCCTCTAGGTTACATCTAACTAAGACACACCATATAGTGGTACTCTATACCAACATTATGATTTAACATGTTCATGTATTCATTCTCAATTCATTGACCATTTTCCCTTTTATCTATTGTTGTCCTGTTCTATTAAGCTAACACTCAAAGCATCACAAAACCATATTTCCAATTATAAAATTTCATAGTAACTTAGGTAGATAGCATTTGGCACCAGTTTTAATACGCAATGCACATATTGAGAATGATATCATAATCTTATTAATGTTCATACCTGACAAGCCTTGCACATCATTTACCTATTTCCTCGACTATTTTGATAGTTGAATTGTTCATGAAAATGCTTTTGATCTTTTCCATTCTTGGTAGAATACAAAACATACCTTTTCTGGAGCACACGTTCCAGCATTTCTGGCATTTACCAACCAATTCTTTTTATCATCTCCATTAAAAAGTAAAATTACTTAACACAATAAGAATACCAATTGTTCCATTCAAATTTGTGTATACAATTCTCTATTCCGAGGAGATAAGCACACAACTAAAAAACAGAAGTTGTTACAGATTAACACTTAATCTATCATTCAAATTAAGATGACAAAACTTCTGACCAACTAGGATTCAAAAAATCGGTTGATACTTTCATTTGACATAGGTAATATCAAATTATCAAGATATTATAAGTGCTCGTCTTATCAAAATATTTATTACTAACATAGTTGTCAAGTTACTTAAGTCTCTCTTCACATTAGACTATATTATAATTATTAAGTAACAAAACTTGGTAATAAAACCCCTAAACGATTTTTGTGTATGTACGTATCAATTCAAGCACATTTGATCGCTTAACCTTCTTATTGTACTAGTTATTAAAAGATACTTTATACCTCGCTATCCATATGACTATGGTATACTAGTGTATTATGATTCTCATATTTTCAACACCAGGTAACATATTCGACATGATTTAGAAATCACCATAGAAATTGCTAATACACAATTATTAACCAATCATGTGATTCACGCCAATTGATACTAGACAAACCACATATAATCAAAGTGATTTATAATTCATGCATAACTCATAATAACTGATTCAATATATAATTATTCATTAGCAATGTGATATTAATCTAACACATATAAAAGATTATCACTTTAAGTCACAAAATCAATTCGTTAGTTGCTCTAATTTGTTTATGAGAAATATTTCAACTAAATTAAAATCTCAAGTCTATTATGGATAACAACACTCACTAGTACCAGTTTTCATATTCTATCCAAGGTGACAAAGTACCACTATAAATGGTTGCAAGATCTCATAGTAATCTAGAGTTTAGATACATTTATTGATATTCTGGACATACAAGCACAACGTTTTTACAAACACCATATCTCAAAAACCACAATTCCGAATCGGAAAATTAAAAATGAGTTTTGAAGATAACATCTGGATCTACAAACTTCGTTTGAATCACCGTTTCAAAAAACTCATGGTTACCCCAAAAAAACTAGTTTAGTCAACAATATTTTCCTGCCCGTCAGAATTTTTCAGGAACATTTCTCCGTTTTGTAAAATACCTAAAAAATACTTTTACAACTCTAAAAATTCTGAAATTTGGTGTGGGTAACTATCAGGATTTTTTACTATATTCGGTTAAAAGGATTTATCAAAATTCCTTCTAAGTAGAGATATATAATCGAAAGTCTACATCTAACCAAAAAACTCAATTTTGTTTTTCCACTTCACCATTCACATCTTTTGTTTTCCAATATAATATCAACGTCAACGATTCACAAATCGATCATTCATTTATGATTGTTACTAAAACTAATGTCTTAAGAGTGTTGGGTGCGATAATCAAAAATAAAGAAAAATCAAATAAACAAAAGTTATTAATACTTAGCTCCCTAATGGAAGTAATTTGTCGAAACAGATGAGCTACTCGTATCTCCGCAACAACAACATGATATGCAACAAAACTTTAGAAAAACAGAGTGAGTCACGTGTTCAACACGCTGTCTTTAAGACATTAGCGTCCGGCTACACTCAAGAGTGATGCTATAGCCTCCACAGGGCGGATATCTCCAAGATAAAACACTCTACTACACCTACTACTAGCATATGTAGTAGATGCTCAACTTGAGTTTGGCAACTCCGAAATAACCATTAAGAAAAATCTCGATAACTTGAGAAAGATAATAAAAAGTTATTATTTATATGGTCTCTCCAAAAATATGGAGAAATCTTTTTCACTTTTTTATTTTTTCAAAATAGGTTGAGAAAAACTTGTTTATATAATAACCTAGTACAACTTAGGAAAAAGGATTTTCCAGATGTGGAACTAATAAGTTTATATAGTCTCTTAAACGACTTAAGATTGAAGACTTCTCGATATAAGACTAATAGGTTTTTCATCCACAAAAAAAATAATAATTAATTTATTTTCTTAAAACATTAAAATTTATATTTTATACATTGTTTTCAACACGGTTCTATACAAAATCACAAAAGTCGAACAGTGAATAATGTATATATACAGTTGCCGTCGTTTCACCACCATTAAGAATCAGAAACAAAGAATATTACAGACAAGTACATACAAAAGTAAGACTGTATAGTTACCTGAAGTTCAGTTGTAACAGGGTATTCATCCATGTCGACGTAGTTCTTATTAACAGAATCCATTATAAGCTTATTACACTCAGGTTCCATCCAAGTTGTCACAAACGAAGCAAGATTCAATCTAGGATTTTCATCCAGCATCAGCTCATGGTTAATGATCTGATATGCAGCTTCCCTTGGGATTGAGTCTTCTGACATCTTAAACCTGATCAAAATCAACACAAAATTAGCTAAGCCCATATGCGTAGCATAAACAATCTGTTGGAAAACTGCCAGCCTATGCTGCAGGCCTGGTCAACTGTCTTTGACTGGGGCAGCTGCCCCTGACCAAAATTTTTACCAATCTTTTTCATAAAAAGTTCTTCTGGTTCAGACAAAAATCCAACACCAGCTAATATAGATTAATGTCTTGATGAAGAAGGTGACAGGGTACGACTGGTTTCTGCATATAGGTTCTTTCTTTTAATCGATTCTTTCTCACCAATTTCCTTTTTTTATTTTATTATTAACTAAGTAATACTCCATATATTTTCGTTCTTTAGAACCTTCTTCTCTTGTTTCTTAAGTCCAAAGACTGCTAATAATAAAAGTAGAAGTATACAATTAATAGGAAACAATGCGCACCCATAGGCCATGGTTATTTGAATTCAAAGTCTTGTTTTGTGTATAATAAAATACTTAAGTCTTGGGTTGAAATCAAACGAACACATAAATAAAGAATTCTTTTGGGTTGAATATGGATGGCCATCCTTTTCCTTGGATTAGCTGATGATATACAAAGGTTCTGACTTTTAAGAGCTTTCTTGGGGAGGACCACTTTTTGCTTTGGGGATAACCGGTCAAAGTTGGTTTACTTTATACAAACGGAATTCACATTTGGGTATTATTAAGACTAATTTTAGTGGGCACTGGTATTTTAACCAATATGTCAAATTACGTGGCTTGGTGAATTTGATTTTGGGCAGTGGAGAATTGACAAATTAGTCAAATGGACCTAATTTTTGTATAAATAAATATATTTATTTTAATTAGTGGGGTCTGTCTTTTATATAAATAAATAATTTTTTATTTAAGTGGGATCGGTTTTTATTTTAAAATCAGTATATATATGTATAATAAATTAAAATAACTAACTTAACTATATTTTAAATAAAAAATATTTCACTCGGCCTATGTTGAACTGAGCATCTCAACATGAGACGATGCTCGGCCTATGTTGAGCCGATCGTTTTAACAAGAAACGATGCTTGGCTTAACCTAGGCCGAGCGGTTCAACATGAGTCGATCGTCTCAAATTGATTCGATTGGCAAACCCTTTCAAATGCCCATTTGCCAACCCAAGTTTTAGGTTTGCCCATCCACTATGGGGTGGTGATTGGCAAATTAACTAAAATTCCCACCCATTGGAGTTGCTCTAATTGGTTGAATAACCTTTTAATTTATTTTCTGGGTCTAAAAAACTAGTAAAATTATATAGTGCTTAAATACCTAAAAATTAGGGGTGAAAATCCACTAAATAATAGATCGGGTGCGGATGCAAGTCTAAAAAATTATTGGATACCATACCTGCTATGTTTAAAGGAAAATAAGCAATTTATAAAATACAGATGAATATATGTGTATTTTAAAAATATTATAATATAACTTTTAATATTTTCATTCTAATTTAGTTGTGCTGATTGATCAAATTTGCACGCAAGCAACACTGAATATACTCTTTAAATTTTACTTTTGGTTGTTGGAATGATATTATTATCATTTTAGGATTGTTATGTTATAATAATTTAATATAATCTTGAAATATAAAATTCGTGGATTTATCTACATCTAGTCCGTTCACCCGCTCATCTATGGATGCCAAATTCACTGATGATGGATTAGGCACATGTACAAGTTTAGCACACGTTATTTGGATGAATTGATTTGGGTGGCACCAAATCCACAGGTTTCACTCGTTGCTCACCCTACTAAAAATTGAACATATACTTTTTTAATATCTATCTCGGCTTTCTGCCCAAATTTTTTTCTTTAATAAAACTTTTTGTTACCAAAAGCTGATAAAAATAACCCTTCCTGAACTAAAACCAATCTTCTCTCTCAAAAGCTTTCTCCCAATATGCTTCCTTTTACTTCATCTTTATCTCTCCATCTAGAATTCCTTTGTTTTTCGTTTTAATTCAGATTCAACTGAAGACCCCGTTGCATAATCCATATCATCAGTATCCTATTAACTTTAGTTTCATTGGTTGTTATTGTCATTTAGGAAGTTTGGTAGTAAGTGGAAGAGTGTGTATGAGTATTAGCTGTGACTGAAGATATAAGATATTTAGAATTTGGTTCTTACTGAAGAATCAGGGTTGACTTACATAAATTTAATGATAACTTTGAGAGTGCCAGTTCATTTTTGGCTTGTAAATTGTCGTTAATTTTCTTTGTAGGGTTTTGTTGATTTTTATACTGGTGTACAAATTATAATACTAATTGAGATGTAATTCTTTTAAAAACCCTTATAATATACAAATAATTAGATTTTACAATAAAGAGGACCTACAGAGTCTCTCTACACTATTCTTTGATGTTAATATCGTTTTTCTTGTTTATTTTAACTAAAATCGTGACTATATCTGATAAATTTTGTAAAAGATAATAGAGAGAAATAAAAAAATGTTATTGTAGAATATTATTGTCCAAATTATTATTTAAAAGAGAAAAGTCAAGTCTCTTATATACGTATAATAAAATGATCACAATCAGAAGACTTGACTTTGACAATGACTATATCTAATATACCCTCTCAATTGATAATAAGAAATATATCAAACAGAACCAAAAAAATAATCAACAGAACTAACAAAGACTAGCTCCTCAAAGACATAGCCTTACTAACAAGTAGCAGCAACAGTAGAAGAAGGCACAACAACATCAAAAAAAAAAA
>JAJJMC010020269.1:1675009-1698816 GCA_023531435.1 Papaver californicum
AAATAATGATAATAAAATAATAGATTTATTTTCCATAAATCTCCCTCTATCACTATCCCAAGTGGTTTCCGTTAAATAATGCTTTCCTTTTAGGGGTAATTTGAGAAATTCCCCAATTTGGGGGTCCTCTTGGACAAATGCCCCGGGATTTTTGACATTAATGAAAATGCTCTATTCTGTTAATTTTTTCGTTAACTATGCGCGTGCGAGTACTCACGTGCAAAAAATGATATAAAAAATAGCCTCGTACTTCGTCTTGGAGAAATGCCCCAAAAAGAGACTTATCTTGGAAAAATGCCCCACTCCAGCTCCCTCTTCTTCACTTGGGGTATTTTCGAAGATGAGTCTCTTTTTGGGACATTTCTCCAAGATGAAGTATGGGATATTTAGGTTTTCTTCGTACGTGAAAACTTACACGCATATAGTTAACGAAAAATCTTACACAGTAGAACATTTTTATTAATTCTGAAATTCCGCGGTATTTATTCAAGATAACCCCCAAATTAAGGCATTTCTCGCTTTTCCCTTCTTTTGTTTCAGACAAAAGTTTGTCGGTGGTTATGATTTGATTTCCCAAAATTGAAACTATGGGTGCGCGTGCTTTCTACCACTTGTTCCCGTTAATGCTAAATTTCTTCTTCTTTTATTATTAGCAGTTTTCTTTGTACTTGAAAAACAAGAAATAACTAAAGGGAAATCGGTAGGAAAGAATAGAAAGAATCAATCAAAGGAAAGAAACTCTTTTTTTATAAACCAGTCGTTCCCTGGCTAGTTCTCACCTTCTTCATCAAGACATTTAACCAATATATAAACAGGGACTCAGCATTCTACAACAAACCACTTCATTCTTATTCTTCTTCATCTTTGCAATCTCTCTTTCTCCATCATCACTACATTCTGTAATTGGTTTTGGAATTGAAAATTAAAAATGGTTTTGTCAAAGACTTCTTCTGATTCTGATGTTTCAATTCACTCCACTTTCGCTTCTCGATATGTTCGAACTTCTCTTCCCAGGTAATTTATATTTTTTGAGTATGTTTGTGCTGGATTTTTGTAAAAATGGTAATTTGTTACGTTGTCTGAACCAGAAGAATTTTTTATGAAAAAGATTGGTAAAAGATTTGGTCAGGGGCGGCTGCCCCAGTCAAAGACAATTGACTAGGCCTGCAGCATAGGCTGGAAGATTTGCAACAGATTGTTTATGCTGTGCATAAGGGCTTAGCTAATTTTGTGTAAATTTTGATCAGGTTTAAGATGTCAGAAGACTCAATCCCAAAGGAAGCTGCATATCAGATCATTAACGATGAGCTTATGTTGGATGGAAATCCTAGATTGAATCTTGCTTCGTTTGTGACGACTTGGATGGAACCTGAGTGTAATAAGCTCATCATGGATTCTGTTAATAAGAATTATGTCGACATGGATGAATACCCTGTCACAACTGAACTTCAGGTAGTCTTACTTTTATGTGTACATGTCTGCAAATATTCTTTGTTTCGGATTCTTAATTGCGGTGAAGCAGAAACAACGGCAACTTTAGTATACACTACTCATTGTTCGACTTTTTTTTTTTTTTATAGAACCGCTGTGTGAATATGATTGCCCATCTATTCAATGCACCACTTGGAGACTCCGAAGCAGCAGTAGGAGTCGGGACAGTTGGATCATCAGAGGCAATAATGCTAGCTGGATTAGCATTCAAGAGGAGATGGCAAAACAAGATGAAAGCTCAGGGTAAATCCGGCGACAAACCCAACATTGTTACTGGTGCCAATGTTCAGGTCTGCTGGGAGAAGTTCGCGAGGTACTTTGAGGTGGAGCTTAAAGAAGTGAAACTGAGTGAGGGTTACTACGTGATGGATCCAGCAAATGCTGTTGAAATGGTGGATGAGAATACCATCTGTGTAGCTGCAATCCTCGGTTCAACCTTAAATGGAGAATTCGAAGATGTTAAGCTCTTGAACGATCTCTTGCTTGAGAAGAACAAGATAACTGGGTATGTTTGTTATTCTTTGTTTGATAAAATAGCGAATTTTTTCTTTTCTTAAAACTGTTTCCAGGGTCTAGCTAGACCACTTCCCATTGATATCGCATAGTTGATTTTTCGGTGCATTTGCAGATGGGATACCCCAATCACGTAGATGCAGCGAGTGGCGGATTTATTGCACCATTCATATACCCAGAACTAGAGTGGGATTTCCGTTTGCCTTTGGTGAAAAGTATAAACGTAAGTGGTCACAAATATGGCCTTGTATACGCTGGGATTGGTTGGGCGATCTGGAGGACAAAAGAAGACTTGCCAGAGGAACTCATTTTTCATATCAACTACTTGGGTACTGATCAACCCACCTTCACTCTCAACTTCTCCAAAGGTTCCAGTCAAGTTATCGCACAATATTATCAACTTATCCGCTTGGGCTTCGAGGTAAGGCTACAAATTGTTCAAATTCTGTTGAAATAGGTTCTTGGATTAAAGACCACAAACTTATATGCATACTTGTTCTCTATGAAATACAGGGTTACCGTAACATCATGGAGAACTGTAGAGAAAATGCAATAGTACTTAAAACCGGGCTCGAAAAGATTGATCGATTCAACATTGTATCCAAGGACAATGGAGTTCCATTAGTAGCATTCTCTCTAAAAGACCATACCCATTACACTGAATTTGACATATCGGATATGTTACGACGTTTCGGGTGGATTGTTCCTACTTATACCATGCCACCTGATGCGCAGCACATTACCGTCTTACGCGTTGTGATAAGAGAAGATTTTTCGCGTACTCTAGCAGAACGGCTTGTGATGGACATAACAAAAGTTTTGCAAGAACTTGATAACACGTCTGCAAAACTTACTGTGAAGATAAATAAGCAGATATCAGATGATTATGAGAAGAAAGTTCAAGAAAATGGAAAAACAATGGCGAAGAAAACAGATGTGGAAACTCAGATGGAGATTATTAATGCATTGAAAAAGATGGTATTGGCTAATAATAAGACTAATGGAGTATGTTAACTTTGAGATTAACCCGATAAATATTTACCCGGAATTTTTGTAATTTATTTTCTGATTCAGTAAGTTTATTTTGAGAATTTATCATAACTGTTTACTAATTCAGTATACTGTTTTGAACAGTAAAGAGTTTGAAGATAGTTCAAAATGATCCATTTTGAGTAGTATACTATTGTATTGTTTTAAATTTCTAGTATTGATTTTCACTGTAGTAAGTGTTTGAAATAATTTTTCTGGCAATGGAAGGGTTTTAGTTACACTTGCACAAATAAATATTCTCTGTCTTAGGAATTAGAAAATCTCATTTGATTAGTCTACTACGTTTTGAAAGGTATTTCCTCTGCCAGCAGCTCAGTTTTTTCTGAAACTTCTGAAAAATGAAATCCCATAAACAAATTAATTTAAACTTACTTCAAAGAGGAATTCCAAGGTATAATTTATGTGATGATAAAATATCTAGATACATATGGTCACATTTTAGAAGAAGGACTATGTGAGCAATAAAAGGGAAAAAAGCATCAGATAAGAACTTCGGGTCCAATATGTTATCCAAGATATCTACCACCATAAAAAAGGATGAAGACACATAGAAAGTGGCCAAAATGATAAATTGTTGAGTTTGAAGGAGGAGATAAGGCATTAGATGCAACTGGTAAAAGACATGGAAGAAGAACAGAAGAGTCAGAATAAAGTGGGACCCGACCATTTGGGCATAGGTGTGACTGGCACAAGATCGAGAGACATGAAGACCATATCGGGGTAGGAATAACAGAGCTTCGGGAGTTGGTCCCCGATCAAAATACAACAAACATTGTACACATGCTCAACATTGTAACTTTAGTTGTATTAACATTTATACTTATAAATTCAGGGCTAAACTATTGAGTGAGGGAGGAGCATTTTGTGATTGAGTTATACATATACTGTGAGAGAATTCTTGAACTTAAGAGTATAAGGTCTAGCCCAAAAAAATTTATAATCCTTCACATAAGTAAGAATTAATGTAATTTTTTTCGTGTATGTGGGTAAACATACTAAACCATATAAATCCTTATGTGATGTTACATTTTGAGGTTACGTCCATGATGTTAAACCATATATACACTTCTTCACCTCGTCAGTTTTTCCTTCAAAAATTTCAATCTCTTTTATCGAAATTAATAATTCGTTAAAAACGCTATTTTTTCTGCAATAAAAACATGATCAGATGTTGAAAAGAAACAAAAAGAATTTTGCAAACAAGGATGACCAATTAATTCGGTATCTAAGTTTGTATTATCAGTTCATTAGAATTGATAATTTTATTTCATTATCACCGGGATTCTCAACAACGCTTCCTGTCACAAAAGTTATCCTACAAAGATAAAAAATATTACATAAAAAAGTAGATGTATTCCACAATTTAGCTTTTTAAACAAGAATAAAAAAAATAATTTTTTTTTTTCTGGATAGTATTTGGTTGACCGAAATTAGCTTGAACTTAGGTTTTTAGGTTCAGGATACAATTCGTTTGATCCTGGTTCCGAAAAAAAAATCACCAACCTAAATAGTTCAACACTGATAACACTTTGTGTCGAAAACCATTCTAAGAAGCAACTCCTACGGTATGGATGTTAAAACATCCACAACTCGAGAAGGATCCGTATAAATATGGATTATCCGGTACTTGTGGAGGTTTTTTTTTACTGTGAATAAATATCTTTACCGAATCTATATTTTATTAATATAAGTTTTTAAAAAGGAAAAATTGGCTTTTCATCCAGTCATCCAATAATCGGATATGTTTCTTACTATAAAAAATTCACATCCGGTTATTGAGGGACCGGATAAACATGAAAAATATAAAAGAAAAACAAACTCCTCTATATCGGTCATTGGATGACCTTATATATGGACCTCTTCAAATTTGAGGGGCTCCTAATGGACCTTACTCATTTGTGGATGGTTATAACTACCATAGTGGCATATTTTGGTCCTGGATCATCACAAACTTATGGGTTATTTTGTTCCCCACAGGAGTTGCTCTAAAAAGGTGCTCTTGAGGGGTGGACCGCTATCGTCTAGAAAATTGGCAAACCTTTTCGAACTTTTATGACTTTGTAATCTTTTTTGTATGATTTCCTGCGCGTATATTCTTGATGAACTCTGCCGTAGAGTTTAATGAAAGTGTCAGTGGCTTATCATTTCACCAATTTGTCGACTGATGTATAAATTGGGCTCCATCTCCACTGTTGGCCTTGATTTAATTATATGTGTTTTAATTTTTTGGTGGCTAGCCAAAAAAATGAGATGTGGAAGGAAACTGTTAAATATATTTTAAAATAAGCATACCGTTAAAACCCCAACCGCTCAAGGGCAAATGGGTGCGCATCTTGCTAAACTTTTTTAGAAGGAATGGTAGTCACATCCTTCTTCATCAGATTGGTCCAACAACCAAACCAGCGATTCACATAGAATCAAGAAAATACCAATTCTCACCTATTCAAGTTGGCTTTGCAAATTTATCTAAACATTTGAAAGAAAATTATTTGTACACATACAATATTATTTTTATATTATTTTATTTATTGATGATTTATAATAATAAATTGTTGGATTATTTTTCGTGTCAATATCTTTTTTTAAGATGTTAGTACTACTTTCACTTATTTTTAATTTATTACGTTTTAATTTAATTCAATCTCTAAAAAAAATGTGTATCAATGAGCTCACTTTTAATGCTTCGAAGAGAAAAGCCAATCAAAGTATTTTTCTCTCCGATCTCACCTCCCTCACAAATAAAAGTAAAAAATATTACCTATTGTTTGTTGTTATCGTCGCAGTAACATGTACGCCTCATTAAATGTGCAAATTTTTTTATAAGAATTAGTGCACCGTGAAAACTATATTTCGCAAAAAGAATTTTTTTAAAGGAAAACATAAAACTTTTTAAGGAAAATATTTTTAAATTTTTAATTCATGTAAAATAAAATAATAATTATATAATTATTTACAAGATTAATAATAATACTAAAATACAACACGACCAAAATCCAAATATAAATGATCCCTCTTAAGTAGACTTATTTAAAAATTTATGATTAATTAAACAAGATCAATGGGAATATGCAAGAATTAGTAAATCAAAGTATACCAACTTTGACTTCGATGATAAGATTTGTTATTGTATATATATATATAATTTTGGATAACTTAAATTTGAAAGTTGTATAAAAAATTTGAATTTTAAATTTTTTGGTTTCATTTGAGAAAATATAGATTAATAGAAATAGTAGATTTTGAGATATTATTGGTGTTTTTTACTGCATAAAAACTAAGGTAGGTCATGAATACCTTCCCAAACATCGTACAAAAGCCTGATTTAATCTTCACTCTCGTCTCTCCGCCTCCCAATTCTCTATTCTCTTTTTCTCTCATGAAATCTTACCCAGCCAAAAAAAACTCTTCTTCCTGTTTTCTTGTGACAAGAAAAAATAAATTTTAAAGAGTTTTTGATAGTAATCGTAATAACATCTCTTTCTCTCTTATAAAACCCTATCCATCCAAAAAAATTCTTCTTCTTCCTATTTTCTTACGGTAAGAAAAAATAAATTTCAAAAGGTTTTTGATAATAATCGTGATAACTGTTTGTGCCAAAATTCTCATCAGCAAAAACAACCAAAGATCATAGTATAAGATAGAAAAAAAATGACATTAACATAAAAGATTTAACGTGGTTCAGCTATGAATAGCCTACATCCACGGATAATGAAAGTTGGATTTTTTATTAATATCTGGGTTACAGTTGAAAATGAGCAGAAGAAAAGAGAGAATCCGGTCCAAAAGTCCCTCATTCTTCATTCTAAAATTGTATTTATAGGGATAAAAGAGATGATAATTACTATAATTCCCTTCGCCACATGTTATCAAAGTTCGCCACGTGTCGATGAAGATTCGTCTAAGCTCGCCATGTGTCGAAGAGGATTCACCACATTTCGCCATGTGTCAACGGGATCCGCCACGTGTTCTTGTTGTCCTTATCTTCAAAATGACCTCTGTCCAAAAGTTGGTGCGATTGACTTGGTCCACCGGAATTGACTTGGTGTATCGGGATTAACTTGGTCTAGCGGGATTGACTTCCTCTATCGGGACAGCAAGGATCGGGACAGGATATGGAATGGACAAATCGGGCCAAGCTGGAACGGGAATTGCTGATCACTTCGGGAAATGATGACGTCACTTCGGTCAAAGTTGGGCTTCGGACTTGAGTGGAGTGCTCCTGCTTGCTCCTATTAGGCTAGTTAGGCTGTTGGCCTTGATTAATTGCTGCGGACCAAGAATTCTTGAGCGGGAATGCCTATTTGAGCCTGTCATTCCGATAGTTGTGGTGGGTGGCATTTAGCCTGTTCACCTTTCAATAAGATTCCTTTTCATGACTTATACATACAAGAAGAATTTAAGCAAGAGAAAATTTTAGATCAATACTTAGCTCTTTTGCGAGAATCTTGCCGATTGACGTCACAAATTGTAGTCCCGAGATAAGTTGTGCATATTAATGTCCAATTTTCATGATCTTTTCATTTAGCATTCGATTGAATAAGTCCAATGCCTTTTTTACTTTGCCCATTCATGGAGAAACCCATTATCATCGCATTCCAGGTAACAGCATCTCGATCAGATATCAAATCAAAAGCATGTTGAGCACTTTCTAAAGCTCCGCATTTTGAACACATATCCACAAGAACAACACCATTCCACGGGCTCATTAAGTAGGTCTGAATGAGATTAACACGCCATTTATTCCGCTTCCTCTCACAATAATCATTCACCTCTTGTTGAAGCTTGTCTAGCCTACTTTCAGGATCAGGTGCAGCATACATGGACAGCTTGTTGAACACATTTGCAGCTGCCTTGTCACTCCCAGGCTGTTGGTTTTAATCCTGCAATCCAATAAGTTATGATGATGAATCCAAAGGGAAGAGCAAGTTCCATTGGTAGGTCGCTTGCTGATCTCGCCGTGAACTAAGGTGAGAGCCTGTGCATGCCCAACGATCGCTCCTTAGTAAGCATCATCCTTTCTTGTAGGAATGTGAATACAGATTGGAAAAGTGGGACTAATCCCCCAAACATAGAGTAAAAGAATAATAGCCCAATCTGGTCTTGTAAATGAGCAGTAGTAGAATTCCACCAAAGAAGCCCACACAGAAGTGACATGACCGAAACAGTAGCAGTAGTGAACAGACTAGAGAGCAGTGAGGAGCGATATGACCGAAATCTGAGTGATCTTTAAGGATGAAGATGATTCAATAAACTTGGGTTGACTTTCTTTATCTTCATGGTGATCGTCCTCCACAGTGTTGCTCATAGAATCTCCAAGCTTACAAAATCATTTCATTCAGTACCATGAGTAAGCGATCAGGTGCACCTCTTCTACTATTCTCGGACAAAGAGTAACAAGAGATATTTAACAATGAGTAATTCAAGAAATGATTATGAATTATAAAAGTAGATTTCCATGCTAAGAACTTGTACACTTGGAGTTGAGAACAGTAGCATCTGGTGCGAGAAGGGGCAGTGCTGATGCCGGAGATACTTCATGGCATCTCGAAGATACAAGACAGAAGCAAAGATAACACAATAGAGTGCAAATTTTGAGTCAGGAAATTTCACATATACATTGCGTGCATTCTGCTGTTGATTTTTCCATGGAATTGTTGGTGATTTCTAACACCATTCCAGCGCTTTCCCTGTAATCAGACACTTATTCAAGATAAACCCGTTCATACAAATCGTTTTTATAATCACAAAACTTATAGGAGTTAATTCATAAAGAAAGCTAATCAAATTAATGAGAAAAATTCCCAAATCAAGTTAAAATTTTGATGCTTGCTGTTTTCAAGATTGTATAAATGGGTTTGTAAAACAAATCTTGGTTATAATTAATCTGAATTCGAAATTGGATTTGAATCAAAGTTTACAGAAAAAAATTATTTTTTTAAAACTCTTGCAACTGTAAATCAAAATCTGTCATACGGGTTTGTAAAACAAAGTTTTTGTGAAAGTTGACGAGATTTTTTCCCTAATGAGTTCAAATCGAAAGTTGCCAATCGAATGTTTTTAGAAGAAAATTCCTCAAATTCTTGTTTTAAGATGTCAAATCGTAATATTTAAAATAAAACGAAATAATCAGAAGATAGTTCATTTTTTTCAAACAAGTTGTTGGTGTCGATTGTTGTTGACGATTCCATCTCATTTCTCTTTGTCACCAATCCTCTGAAGCTTCCATCAATTTACTCGTCCAGGTAGGATGAATCCTTTTACACATCCCTGTTTCTAGCGCCAAATTGTTTGTGCCATAATTTTCATCAGCAGAAACAACCAAAGATCATAGTCTAAGATAGAAAAAAATAACATTAACACAAGAGATTTATCGTGGTTCAGCTATGAATAGCCTACATCCACGGGTAATGAAAGTTGGAGTTTTTATCAATTTCTGGGTTACAGTTGAAAATGAGCAGAAGAAAGGAGAGAATCCGGCCCAAAAGTCCCTTCTTCTTCATTCTAAAATTGTATTTATAGGGATAAAAGAGATGATAATTACTATAATGCCCTTCGCCATATGTCATCAAAGTTCGCCACATGTCGATGGAGATTTATCTAATCTCACCATGTGTCGAAGAGGATTCACCACATTTCGCCATGTGTCAACGGGATCCGTCACGTGTTCGTATTGTCCTTATCTTCAAAAAATGACCTCTATCCAAAAGTTAGTGCGGGATTGACTTGGTCCACCGGAATTGACTTGGTGCATCGGGATTGACTTGGTTTATCGGGATTGACTTGGTCTAGCGGGATTGACTTGCTCTATCGGGACAGCAAGGATCGGGACAGGATATGGAATGGGACAAATCGGGCCAAGCTGGAACGGGAATTGCTGACATCACTTCGAGAAATGATAACGTCACTTCGATCCAAGTTGGGCTTCGGATTTGAGTGGAGTGCTCCTGCTCCTGTTAGGCTAGTTAGGTCGTTGGGCTTGATTAATTACTGCGGACCAAGAATTCTTGAGCGGGAAACATCATTTTGATATCCACAATAACATCGGTTAAATCTCAAAGGGTCTTTGATAACAATCGTGTGGTAATATCAGTTACAGTTTTTGACTGATTTTATGTTTTAATCTATTAGATTTTTCTTTGTGTTTGGGGTTTTATAAACCGGATAGGATAAAGATTAACGATGCTTGTATTTGCTAAGCATCTTTTGGTAAGATTTAAATTAATTAAATAGGTGATAAAAGTTATATAGAGTCCTCTTTTAATTGATTTATGACTCTTCTTTATAGAGCAAATGAGGCTATGTGCTCGGTTTTAGCCTGTAATCATCATCTTAAGAAATGGTTTCTACGACTGTTCACAGGTTCAATGTTTTTTTTCTTCTTCCGATTTAACTTATTGTTGTCATGTCATGCAGAATGGTTCCATGGAGATGCTTTTGGCCGGTGCAAAGTGTAAAACACTACTAAAATTATTGGATTCCGGTGTCAATGAAGGGGAATGTCGTTCCGAAGCTTAATACGTTGACAAAGAATTTGATGAATTTTCTAATGGAAAAGATGAAAGACATGAATTTAAACCACGATCAGATACACTTTAATTCTCATTGTAAGGTTAAAAAAGCACTGGCCTCCTAGATGTGGGAAAACTTGACTATTTATTTTTTTGTTTTTCATTTCATATTTAATAAGCACCCGCAAAAGAAATAGTAGTACGATGTTCATGAGAAACTAAGTTTTCACATGGAAGGGGATCATATGTTTCTCAATGCAAATTCAATAGCTTATTACATTGTTGGAGGCTAACAGTGTATTTTCACCTTTCGGAAGGTTAATGGTTCTTCTTACCCTTTGAAAGTTATTTGATTCACAAGCCTAACGTACAGTGTTTTTGATTTTTAGCACGTTGCTGAGAACATTGACTTCTTTGAAGGGAACTCTGAATCATATATTTATTGTCCTTTTGGTACTTACAATTACTTAATCTTTACTTGCACATTTAGCATGTATATCTGGTAGGACCAGACCTACTTTAGCCATTCTAGCCGTATATACATTCACAAATACTAGGAACGCCGCTATTATTGTGAATACTGAATACGTATTTTCCACTTATGTGATCATGTACAGTTGTTAACTCCACTTCCACCTACGTAAGATTTGTATGGACTGCGTTTCATTAATTAGGCACATTTAATTTGTTGTCTTATGTTCGCTTAGGGTGATCAGTCTTAACATATAAGGCTCGTACATATTTTCTTATAATGACGAGATAACAAAATAAGTCACGAAACTTATTACAATAAATTGGTTAAATAATATTTAAATTTTTATTTATGGATTTATAAGATAAATAAAATTAAATACTTTTTTAATACCCACGATTCTTAAATATACTTTTTAATCTTTAAATTCAGGTATTCTACCAAATTTTATGTTTCAATTTTTTAGATAATCGACCCTAATACCCTTCCCTATTTATTTGAGAAAGAAATCTGAATACCGATGAACAGATAGGGTCATCTACTCGGATCTAATATATTCACCATAAACAAATTCAATATGGATCCAAGAAAACCCATGGGATCTTGCTAGTTGTAAAATAATTTTTACTTACAGGGTTTGATTGATGGGAATTTATTTACCTGTTCCAACATTCTCCGCAATTCAATTTGTTCGATTACAATTGAAGCCCAGCGTCGAACGACTAATTTTAAGTAAGAATGTTTTCCTTGTCCTTTTAGATGTAAAAGCATTTGTTACAAGGTTCCTGTTTGGGTACCACTAATTCTTTTAGTAGTTTTTGCAGCACCAATCTTTTATAAATCATTGTTGGGTTTTACATTTTCATTTCCGAGTGCTCTACTACTTTTGATTCTTGACTTTTAGTGCTGACCCAAACGTCGGCGAAAACCATTTTTTAAACAACTAAGATCACTATTTTGTTGCCTAAAAATCAAAACTAGGTGTATTGTAAACTGTCTAGCTTGTTTACAAGCTCCAACATCTGAGGGATGACATATTTTTACTATCCTAATCATCAGCACATGCTTCAATTCAGGTTATGGGTTTGGTAGCTCTAGCGAGTCCTATGAACGTATTTGGTAAAGGTACATGAAAAGAAGATTTTGTTAGTATTGGATTTGTCGACGAATTAATTCAAACCGAGACTAGTAGTAGTAGTGTTTGATATTGGTGGTGGTTGTCGTTTGTGTTTCTGTTGAAAATTATGGTGGTGGTATATAAGGATGAATCATGTGTTAGTGGTACTTTTTTCTTTTGTATCTTAGTAAGCTATGATGCAACAAGATTCATCCTAGCTATTTTTGAATAGTTTTTTCATATTGTATCTTATTTTAAGCTAGGATGCAACCAATTTCATCCTAGTTATTTTTGAAATATATTTTTTTTTCTAAGTTTAAGTCAGGATGTAATTAATTTCATCATAACTATTTTTCGAATAATTTTTTCTGTCTTAGTTTAAGTCAAGATATAACCAGATTCATCCTAGCTATTTTAGAATAATTTTTTTATCTAATTTTAAGCCAGGATGCAAGCAGTTTCATCCTAGCTATTTTTTGAATATTTTTGTTTTCTTAGTTTAAGTCAGGATGCAACCATTTTCATCTTATCTATTTCTTGAATAATTTTTTCTATTTTAGTTTAAGCAAGGATACAACCAGTATCATCCTAGCTTTTTTTTTGAAAAAAAAAATATTTCGAATTTACTAGCAGCAATGCATCTTATTTTGTAGATAATTCAAAACTCTTTCCAAAAATATAAGTTTTATTAAATTTGGAATATATTTTGGAAGTTATGAATTTTTTTTGATTTGTTTATAAATAAGAAAGACAAATGATAAAAATAAAATATAATATAAAGATAAAAGATATAATTATCTAAATATTTTAATATCTATTTTATTCATCTATAATATTTAAGTGTCTATTAAAACTATATTTTAGTGAATCTTAAACAATAAACCAATTTTCTCAACATATTATTGTTATTATTAATTCCTAAATGATCAAGACCCTGATTATTCAACAAGTATGATGCAGTCCGGAATAAGATAAATCATGCAGTTTGAAATGGATGCAGTGGCTCCACGGCATGCATGTAAAGAGTACCATGGAAACGTCGAGGTGCAGGATGTCCATAGTATTCCTGGAATTTCATGTAAAATAAGCATGGCAATTATAAATTATAAGGTGTTTCCAAGTTTTCAACCAAAAACTAAGTAGTTAAAGTGAGAATTGTACTATTAGTATTACTAAAGCACTCATATGCTCCAGATGTTGGTTTGTGTATCGTTTTATGGGTCCATGTATCGAACAGACAGCAGATGGATGAATGAGAGCCATCCCGTACCACCCATGTGAACTATGTATCTTAGAGCACCTGTAGTCGTCGACTAAAAAGCGGATCAAAGATAAAATTTGATCTTTAATCGAGAAAATGGAGCTATAACCGTGCGATTAAAAGTAATTTATAATCGCTGAAATCCACTGTAACGGATTAAAAGTAATCTCTAATCGACGACTAAACTGTATGATCAAGCGTTATTAGAACTTCGTTCCGCATCAAGCGGCGTCCCAGCAATACGTTCAGAAACACGGGCATTGCGCTGGTAGTTTGCCTGACGAAGCGCTAAGCTGAGGCTTCGCCTGATGAAACGGAGTACCAGAGTAACGCTTACCTCCAAGATTAACCAAGATTGAACATCAAACACAATGGAAATTCAAGGCGGGATCCTAGCATTCCGCTTGGAATTCTAGGCGGGATCCTATGACACCGTCTACACCAAGCGATATTCTAGAACGCCGTCCATCTCCCCAAGCGTAGCGCTAAGTGTTCGCCTCACTCCACGCGCAGTGCTAGAGGCCCACTTGACTATCCATGACTGTTTTTGAACCAGAGTAAAAATTAAATTTTTTACTCTTTGATCATTTGATCTAGTCGTATGATTGACTGTGGATGTGCTTAGAGATTTGATACCAGATCAACTGTGTGCTTATAGGGTACTCCGTTTTCTGCTTAAACGTGTCCTCTTTTTCATTTATTTTTTTATTCTTAGAATGAAGCCACCCTTCATCTACGCATGTGAAGCCATAGTCCTCTACAATTTCTTGAGAGTCAAAAACATGTTCTTACAAAATATTTCGGTTTTCTAATGAACTTGGGAAGATGAAATTTCCATCTTTAGGTCATTATAGGTTAAATAATTCCTGTTCATGCGACGGTACTGGAGATATCTGAAGAAAATCACCTGTGTTCTCTATAACCTTGGATGATAAAAATACTTATATAGGAAGCAAATAAGTATTTTACTGTATCATATAGGGTCTGAGTCTACAACTCACTGTTTCAACTATATTTTATCGTATGTATTTTTTCATAGGTAAACGTGGTATTCAATGTGGATTGACCGATAAAAACTAATTGAGATCAAAAATACTCTGAAAATGGAATTTTTTGGTCCGAGATTAGATGATTTTAATTTCTATTACACTCACTTGGTCTTTTTTACAGATTCTTAAATAATAATCCAGAAGAAAAAAAAGAAAAGAAATAAAAAAATGAAAATTAAATTCGGTCAGCTCAAACCTTACTACTAACTAAGAGCATCTCCAACGGCACGAGCATAACCCAAATTTGTTTGCTCTTTGGTCCACCCGTAACACAGCGGTTTTCGACCAAAATATGCTCATATGAAACTCTTCTAAACAGACACTTGTTATTAGGCGTAATTCTAGCTGAACGTTAGATTGAACGGACGTCTTGCTGGTGTAACGCATTGGTGTTGGGCGTAGATTTGGGGAACGCTTCATTTTAGAAGCTACACTAAGAAACGCCTGGAACCAGACGCACTTCTATTGGAACGTTGTAGACTCATGCGATGTCTTAACCAAACGTATGTTTAAGCGTTAACCCAAAGTAGGGTCTCTTATCCAAATGTAGTCATATGAGAACGTATGAAAACTGAGGTGTAGGCGTTTACTCACAGACGTCATCCCAATCAAACGCCGGAATCACAAACGCTCCCAGAACGCCCATATATGAAACGTTCCCTTAAATGAACGTTAGGAAACCTGAAATTTGCTCAAACTGAAATTTTCCTAAACATTCTCTTAAATGAACGTTCATTCTATATTATTTAAATTAACGTTAAATTTGCCTAACGTTCCCTTAAGTGAACGTTAATGGCCTAAACGTATGTTTAAGCATATGGAAGCCCATTTGTGAACGTTCCCTATAAGAACGTTTGTGATTGTTTCATTGTTTAATGAACGTTCCCTGTAAAAGCGTTTAATAACTTATTAAAGTTTAAGCATTGTTTTATTATACACTAATGTGTTAATAACTTATTAATAGGTTAATTAACTCTTTAGTAAGCAGACGATTAGGCTATTGTATGGGAACGCTATCCTGTGGGAACGCTTGAAGTATAGGCGTCGACCAAAGAGAACGTCTGGTTCACCGGCGTTTTGCTAATGGAACGTTTGTTGTCCCGCGTCTTGTTAACAGACCGCCTGATACATGGGCGTTATTTCAGTGGAATGTTTCAACCAGACGTTCATTTGGCTTGCGTTTCTTCAACGAGCGTTGTGTTAGTGTAGCGTTACATCAGACGCATTCTTGTGTGAGCGTATCATCAGGCGTCTCTCAACTACTGTGTCCGTGTTTGAAAATGTTATCATACAAAAACGTCTGGGTTCGAACGTCTTCTTAACGCTACACCAGAGAAACGTGCGAGTGTATATACGTTTGGTCCAGTTTTGGGACCAAATTTCCTCCCGAACAGTATTTTTTCTGGACCAAATATCATTTAATCTCGCCCGTTGTGCCTCAAATTTGGCGACCAAAGACCAAATATATGGTTTGGTCTTTGGTCTTGGAGATGCTCGGAGGCTCCATATAATGCACGGACTAAAACCTAGTTGAAGATAAAATCAAGGTAAATAATGTGTTGATAAAACAATTCTGGACATAACTGTTTTTTCTATTCGTTCTATTACATCTTGACGTGCTGAAAACCAAAAAAGATAGTAGAAGATATATCGTGACCGTCAGGATGATTTTTTCATATTGAATTATTCGAACATATTGGAATATAAATATTAATAAGCTCTACAAACAAAAAAAAGTTTGTTCTCATGCACCAAGCTCTAATAAAAATAAGATGATAATTTGATTAGTACTTTCATTAATTGATTGTAATTCCAACACTGCGTTGGAAGTTGGATGTCTTTCAACATAAATGTCAAAATACATGCATTGATTAATGGTACTCATATTTTTCCCTCTAAATTTTTTTCTAAATTGTCTCATTTTCATTGTAAATTAAAACTCATAGCAAATTGTCCCACTTTGCCCTAAAGAGATTGTAAATCGACGGTAAGAGCATTTTTTATTGGCTTCCTCTCGAACAGGTCTTGAAAATTTAAAACGTTTACCATTGTTATAATAATAGGGAATTGGAATATCCAACTGTTAATTCCAACTCCTGTTACAACATAGTTTTCTCCGATATCCCATATGCTTTTATCTTCGGTTATACCTATTTATGGATATAACATGCTAAATAAAAATAAATTCACCAATAAAAACGTGGAGTGTGAAATTAACATGAAAAGCCACCTATCCCACGCGGTAGCGTGGGGAAGCTAAATAAGCCAGCAGTTACCAGCTGTTAGATTTAGATCCTTCATCTATTTCAAATTTTAAATTTTTTTTATAGAAAGGGGCTTTCAGATAACAATAGGTCCTTCACCTATTTTGCATTTTTTAATAAGTCTTTAACTTGATTTGACGGTGGTGATGATGCTAAAGATCTACATTTCTTATAAAAATTCGTACGACCACGTGTAAATAGTGCATCTACATCGTAAACCGCTTCTCTTATTACAATTATCTCTGAAATGGTTTATCAAAGTCTATTTAGGATCATCGATGGTTCTCATAAAAAAAAAATTGGGTTATCAAATACACACAAAATAATTCATGTCACGTAAGGCAAGTTATATCATTATTATATAGTAAACGTAATCGGACAAATATGATTCTGCCGGAATAGGACTATAGCTAGCTTACAAAGATAATAGAATTTTAGAGCTTTGTCATTATTTTAGGTTAATACAGTTCATATTACATGAACTAGGTTTTTGAGAAGCTCCTATACTGCAGCTAGTTGATCAGCCGTACTACCTTAACGTGGGCAAAACACAACCCTATAGTTTGTACCACCAGGGCAAGTAAAAGTGCTAGTCGGGTCGTCCTTCGGATAACTATAAGCATCGGGGCACCTTTCCTTGAAAAATCTTGAGAAATTTGTAGGTCCACAGCTGCCTGAATTGCAACAATACTCGTCGGTCTTGAAAACTGTGCATGGATTATTACAGCCACCTGGTGCTCGCAAGTCAGTTGGACATTGCCCATTGATATCCGCCGTGCATTTGATACCCCGACAACCACCAGTAGGGCTAAAGTCCATGGGTACATTAAATCCGTCGACGAGAGAAATATCAAAGAAATCTAAGTTATTGAACTGGTTTAGTGCAATTTCGGCTAGGGTATTTGGTGGTTGACCAAAGCTGGTACATTCAAGAAGTCCGTTACAGTCACCAGTTTCGCATCTTCCACGGCCACTACCATCAAAGTTACAATTTGTTCGAGCCCATATGCGGGCTTGTGTCGTTCCAGCAGCTACATTAATTTTCCAGGGCTCGTTAGGCCCTAGTCGTCGACCACCACCGGGTACAGCTGCTGCCCAGACTGGGAAATCACATTGGTTCAATATGTCGAAGGTGGCTGCTTGAGTCTTTTCCGTGAAAGAAAGCAATGAAAACAAAAGAATTGGAAAGAAGATGAGGGAAATTAAAGTTTTCATGTTTATTTGTGATCGAGCTTGATATTTTTGGTAGAAATAGAACATCTCAAATACCCTATTTATACAATATTTTTGGTATGGGTAGAGATGTAAATTGGGTATTAACTAGGATCCATTCAATGTAGAAGAAATTGTGGGTATGACCGTATGAGTCACTCCATACAAGACAAGACACATGCAAAATTGTGAACGTTATCAATACGTTCAATTGACTTGAGTTATGGTACATAGAAAAAATGGTATAAGATTCCTTATTCCTTTGTTTAAAAGATGAGATTTTGATATTTTTGCTTCAACTAATGTCTTGCACGAGGGCGGCGAGTCCTGATTTCTTAATTAGTGAGTCTTTGCCTCAAGTCTACAAAAGAATAGTCTACAAGAAAAATTTAACATGTGGTTAGCTCTTAAGATCTGTATTTGAAACTGTATGAATTAATTAAACAAGATTAATGGAAATATGAACGAATTAGTTAAACAATCTTGGTGATATGTAAATCAAAAGTACCAACTCTGATTGTATCACTTCGATGACAAACTTTGTTGCTGAATGCAAAATCAAGTAAATGTATACATGCTAACGGCCACAAAAGAGAAAAAATATATTGTGACCATTCCGATGATTATAGGCATTAAAAACTTATTTCTTATGATACAAATTGAAGGATATAAATTTGTGCACTTTTTAAAAACCTGGTTGTACAAATACCCTTTTTTATTTGGTGATTGATTTTTAAACCACCATTTTTTTTTAACCCTTAATTGTGGAATACAATGTTGAACATCCAATTGGTAAGTTCTCAGGGACCAATAGTGCCATCATACCTTTGTTTATCAGAACTTGTATTCATTAATCAAATGCATTAGTGGTGTTGAGAATAGTCTCATATTAGAGGGACAACTTAAGATTCTACGGTCTAGTTTTACAAGTCGATTTTGAGGTTAATTAGGTCATGAACTTCAATATGGTATTTTAGAAGGTAGTTTGCGATACATCTTATAAGATCCAACAAGACTAGACTGAGATGGAATGTTAAGATTAGTTCAGTAGGGGGAAAATAAAAAAAAACTTTTGCCGGAAAAATCATTATAATCAATAAAAACGACTGCCGATGGGATCCCTGAATATGGAGTTTGATTCTTAAAACGACTGTGCCTGGGATCCCTTGAATCTTTTCAGAAACGGCTTCCTTAAACGCGCTATTACGGACAGAAGCAGACGTTTATGTGAACATATTTTATTAAAAAAAATAAAATTTATTCAGCTGGATCATAATTAGATTAATATTTACTTCAAAACTGTACTAATCAAAAAATTCTATCAGTACAACTTTAACTATCCAAATTAATTAAGTTCCAAATCTGAGAACTTCAGATGCTAGAATTTATATTTCTATTACAAGCTTAACTACCAGAAAGCTTCAACATGAAGTTGAAGGCAAGACTTCACCATCTATGCCTTCGTTTACTAAAGACACAGGAGAAGGGATTAACGTTGAAAGTTACCATCAATTGCAAGCAGGAATTGAAAACAGGTTGCAAGTTCAACGAAAAAGTATAGGATAAATCAAGGAACGTCAAATGTGATAGCAAACACAGAGGAGAGGCCATCATGACCAATAGTTTGGAAGGACATCAAAATCATTGTCTAGATAAAAGGGCATGCAGCAGTTGTGGCAGCAGACAAGCAATCATCTTTCAGTTGGCTGTCGAATTACAGATATTAGATTGCACACAGCACCTTAATGAAAGAACAAAAGGAAATGGAAAGAAAAGAAAGAGAACTACCCACACCTCCAATTTTTTGCACACTTTCACTTAACTCATCCAGTTCAACATCTTGTTGCCTACAGAAGTCAGTTGGCAAGATAAGCAATTGGTAAAAATCAAATTTGTATCTTATTATTTGTAGGACCAATAAGTTATACATCTGGTTTCATTGCTTGGACTAAGCGACATCCACAAGTAAAGATAACATTCTTGTCAAAGAACAATGCATATTTCATTTCAAGTCACTTAACTATTTGAAGTACTAATGGTAAAACATAACTAAATGAAATGATATCATACTCTGCTGCTTATATTCTCTTCAGCAAACAAACATAAACTAATTAATCTGCTTTCAACACATACATAGAGACAGCAATTACACCAAAACAAACATCCACATTGCAATCATGTAAGTTATGTTCGATTATACTGTAAACTAAGTTAATGCAAAAGAAAGCAACACAGAGAATTTGAGCATAAAAATTTAGATTGAGTTGTAACCAAGTTTACCTTATTTATATGTTGGATGAAACCAGATGCAGACTTCTAAAGCTGCATTATCTCAATCCTTCCAAATGATACATATATTACCACTGTAGCGGCTAATCCAGAAGGCTTGAATCCAAAGAAGTCAATCCCTGAAAGCAGTTCCAACCAATATTTAAGACACAATTCTGTTTTCTACAACTGGAGTATTTGAGTTTGTGTTTGGTAACTGATGACTATGAGAGACACTGATCTCTAATTGTGCTTTACACAATTCAGGAACTAATAATAACATTCCGCATCTGGATTCATCTTGATGGGATGACATTGCAGAAGCTGAAATAATAATCGCAAAGGAATTCTAGAAATCATGATAAAGCACCAGCAGAACACAATGCAATTATAGAGGCAGTGAACAGGTTCCCCGAGTTGAGTCTTTCCAAAATTCTCAAGTAGCTAAGCCAGCAGATGTGACAAGGTTGTATTAACAAGAATATATGAACCCAAAGGCGTCACAAAATTGAAATCCAGCATTAGTTTTAATTCCTACCTCTTTAAGGAAAGTGAACTTATAGATCTTTAAGATAATTAAGCCGATACTCCAAGATAACAGGTACTTGATGCTCAACAGGATGGTTAGACTTTAATCAGCAATTCATCCTCAGCCAATCACTACATAGCTATAACACCAACTAAGAGACAGTTATGAAGACTGCCATCGAGGTAAATTCGAAAGATCATCTGAAGAGCTTGTCTCGACCAATTAGAATTGCTTGCAGAATAAGTTTGCAGAAAAACTGGTGAAAGTCGATCTATCTTTGACAAAATTGAGGCGAATATTAATTATAAAGCAGTAGATAGCTATAATACAGATGTGAAAAGTAGTTGCATCGGAAAGGGAGAGAGCGATACCCGGTAAGAATAACTTGAACCTGTATAGATGTTACTGAACCAAACAAAACTTTACGCTCAACCAAAATTTTTGATGTTCTGCAGAATTCATAAGAATTTGTTTTGTTAAACTAGTACATTTTTTCAAAACTATCTGCGTTTATATGCCAATAACATCAATTAAAAATCAAATAGCACTATGGTCTTACTCCTTATTTTTACATGTTCCTGAATTGCTGAAGGAGATAAATTTGGACGAGACTAACCATGATACTCTTTTAGGGATTGAACATACACCATATCCGTATATAGTGCCTAGAAGAATTAAATAACAGATACAAATCAAAATCAGATTCTAAACATTCCTATTACTTGTAAGCATCTAACAACAAATGGAACCCTAAAATTAATCAGCAGTGATAAAACAGAGTTTTGGCATTTGAGATTTGCAGAACAACACAAAGAGAAAATGAGAATATTGCATGCTTTGTAAACATCATGGGTAGAATCTACAGACCTGATAACCCTATAAATTCAGAGAAAATTGCACAATTAGGTACATAGATTTACGAATCTGAAACTAAACCAAGTTAAAAAAAGATAACAAAAAACAAATGAAACGAAATCATATTTAGGTTTTTCTATTTACCCTGATGAAGAATCTGAAAAACAGAACCAAATGCAAAAAATTACTCAACTTCAACAAAACCCTAAAATTATGAATTTGATATCTAATCAAGAAAGTCTCGGGATTGCGAAACATCATCATATCAGAGAAACCCCTAAGAGCAACCACAGTCATACGACAATACCAAACGACCAAAGAGTAAATTTCTTACACTTTAGTCCGTCTAAAACGCAACGGTACAGGAGTAAAATATGATCAGGCGATTGTATAAGCTAGCGCCTTGTCACAAGGGTGCATCAAATGGCTCAACACATGGCTAACTCACCCTTGTGACTCACCTTGGCTAGCCCTTCTTTTCTAGAATCTTCTTCTCTTTGTCTTTTTCTTGGAATATTCTAGAATTTGGTAGATATTTGTATATATGTATAGAATACTGTAGAAGTAGATCTTAGCCATACATTTGTAAAGATCTTAGATAATTCTCTAGAACATTCTTGGCATCCCAACTAGTATAAATAGGGATGTCACCCTCATTTGTAAATCATCCAAGTATCCAAGTAAAGAGAGCAATATACACTTATAACTCTCATTCAAGCATTTTTTTTTTCTTCTTGAGTGTTCTTAAGTGTTCTTGAGTTTCTTGTGAGTTTGATCTTGAGTAGTCACTTGAAGTTGTGCTAAACTTCATTGGGGAGGCTTACTTATCTAGTAACGGAATTCTAGACAAGTGCCGCACGGAGTAAAGTCGAGGCGAAGAACTGACCCTGTGACAACTGGTATCAGAGCTAAGTTCATACTACTCTCGGTAAGATCTTTCACTATGTTTTCAAATGATGCAAATGTTGTTATTCCTAAAGATGATGCTCAGAAAGAAAAGAAACAACGGGATAGGTCAGTGGGCCCCCGTATGGATGCTCGTGTTGTATCATTGGAAGAAAGGGTGTCTTCCAATACAGAGATAGTAGAAAAGTTGAACATGGAGTTTGGAGAAGCCATGGATCAACGAAGTGCTACCATAGAAGATTTGGAGAAATCGATGGAGGTCTCTTTTGAAGCGTATCTGAAAGAGATGGGTACACATAAGCAAGAGGTAAATGCTCATGTGACGACGCTGCAAGCTCAAATTGATGAGCTAAGAACCCTGATCCGAGGAGGTGTGGTTCGTGGACCATCTAGAATGAGGGTGCCGGAACCAAAAGAATACGCTGGTCAAAGGGATGCTAAGGAGATGGAAAACTTCCTAAGGAACATGGAGAGGTACTTCAGGGCCACGGGCCTTGATGACGAACAAGAAAAAGTCGATACGACGACCATGTACCTAATTGAAGATGCTAAATTGTGGTGGAGGAGAAAATATGCAGATTTTGAGAGGGGAACCTATTCCATCACTACTTGGGCATAATTCAAGAGGGAAGTTAAAGCCATGTTCTATCTAGAAAATGTTGAGCATAAAGCCCGGGATAGACTTCAAAGTTTGAAGTGTTCATGTACAATTTCTGAATATGTCAAACAGTTTAATTCAATTACGTTAGACATATTGACAATGGAAGATGAGGACCGCTTCTACCACTTTAATCGAGGATTACCTCGTTGGGTTTCTATGGAACTTCAACGAAGAGGTATTACTGACTTGTCCACCGCTTTAAGAACCGTTGAAAAACTTGATGACTTCTCAAACAAACCTGAACAACTTGCCAAGGACAAGTCATCCAAGCCATTTCAAAAAGAAAAGGGTGGGGAAGACAAGAGTTATAATGATAAGCCACAGTTGAGTCGTGAAGGGTCAAAGCCGAACAATGGGTGGAAAGGAAAGCAAGATAACCGTGTGAAGAAATGCTTCATTTGTAGAGGTGGACATCTTGCTCACAGTTTCCCTAAGATAAACGTGCTCAACGCCTTGATTGTGGAACAAGAGGAGAAGACCGAGGACCCACACTTGGGAGCCATTCGGTTAAGCACAATAAAAAGCCATCCCAAAGCACAACAACCAGCACCAAGAAAAAGTGCAAGCAAGGGACTTATGTACGTGGACATAAGTATAAACGAGAAGAAGACCAAGGTCATGGTCGACTCAGGCGCAACACGCAACTTCATC